>PVJA010017444.1:0-33402 GCA_004027025.1 Myocastor coypus | reverse complement strand
AGCACAAATTAGTTATATATGGGGACAGTTTTTCATCTTCAGTTGTCTCTGATGCAGCTTATACAAAATAATTGTATACCACAATTGTATACCACCAAAATAATTGAATACCACACTGTAATTGCAAAAAAGGTTGCAAATGTTTTATTGCTATTCTGAATGCTTCTAAGTAAATACAACTATTCTTATTTCAAAAACTTATTATACTGTAGGTGATGTTTTCCTGCAGGATCCTCCCTGCTCCACTGTCCTGTAACTTGGGGTGCTTATGCCGCACAAGCTGTTATGGTAGTTATGGGCTCCAAGCCCTGCTGGCAATCAGGTATTTCTATTGCCATATTCTCACTAGGCTCTGCTTTGGGAAGCGCAGTTGGAGGCCACAGGCCTATGGTCTGAGGACACAAAACCCCTCGGCCACTGTGATCTTGAAGATTGTCTTAAGCCTGCTCTCGGAGAGGCCTCAGAGGAGCAGCGGGTAGAATGGATCTGGAGGCCGGCACTAAAGCACGGAGCTATTCAAAGTTTTTAAAAAGCGAAAGACTCACAGTGTAACATCTGAAAATAGCTTTTTTGTTTTGCAAGAACAGCTATGGAATTGTTCTGCATTGCAAACGCTTAGCGGAAAGGAGGGTTAGGGCTAAACACACATTTGAAGAAAAATAATGAATGGAACAATTGCTGGAAGCTCTATATTTCAAACAAATGTTTTTATGTCTATCGCGCTAATTTGATAACCACAGCTTGGGGATAAGAGTGGATCTTAACCCTTTTACATTCAAAGATTATTTACGATATTCTCGTCCGTGTTTCCTCACCGATATAATTTTGGTAAATCACAGGAATGCCTAGCTGTGGCTAGGCTACCTGCCGTTGGTGCTGTCTGCCATCAATTTGCTGTTACAATGCTTCTTTTCTTTTTTTTTAAATTCTAATTAATAGCAACAACAACAAAAATAGTTCACCGAGGCAGTAAATATTTAAACAAGTGTCACATTTAACTTGAGAAGTTGTCTATGAAGGACTAACAATGTAGGAATAAATTATAGACGATGGCCAGATCCTCTTCCTGTTTTGAACTTCCGGTGTTAATCATCCATCCCAGCCTCGCCGGAGTGCAGAATGTTTTGATTTTATTCTGCCCCAGCCTTTTACTAGTGGCGCATCAGCTAGGAATTTCTTTTTCCGAGTTAAAAGAATTTGTGTTCTGCTCCACCTGGCCCTAGGGAGTTGCAAAGTCAGCGGTAACCATCTCCGAAGATCTTCGCGACAAAAGGAAGGCCAGTGTTTGGTTTTTTTTTTTTTTTTTTTTTTTTCGTGTCATTCTTTAAATGCCAAAAAAACACATGAGCATTTGTGATTCTTGTTCTACTGACAAACATGGTTGGAGCGGCCAGAATAACTGTGGCTTTCACGTGTCTTTGAGGCTTTTTTGTTTTGAAGATAAATCAGATTGTGCCACACCGCTTCTGAATTGTCTAACGGCTTTCCATCTCCCTCGGAATAACATGTGAGTATCTCCTGGGGCCCAGTAGGCCCTGAGAAAGCTGGAGCCCTTCCACCCGCCCCAGATGGACACCACACACCGGTAACTCCAGGAACCCGCGGCACTGCTCCGTTGTCTTGTTTTTCTTTCTTGGGGTCCGGAGTCCCGTGCGCTCTCACAACCACCAGCCTGCAGATCCTTGTCCCAAGTGGACACCGTCGCTGTCCCTCCCACACTCTGGTCCCTGCCCTGCTTTGAGATGTGCTCAGCATTACTGCCACTGAAGTCACACATTTCCAGGTGCCTTTAGTCTCTGTCACCTCCACTGCATGGGTAGCCCAGGCTGCTCCCTAAAGGCAGGGACATTGTTTTGTTCAGGGCGGTACACACTTCCTAGTACACCTAAAGTAATACGTGCTTGTGTGTTAATTAAGAAAACACAAAGCTAGACATCAGCCTCGCTGCCCTCAGCTCTTGGGGGACGCCTGAGTACCCCAGCTTCTGGTCACCTGGGCTGCACGGAGGGCACAGGAATGCTCTCAAAGTCCTTTGATTTTCTTACTGTAACATCTCTGGTATCAGTGATTCTGTACACATAATTATAACAATATCAAAGCAAAAAAAAGTTACATTTTTTTCACTTTCTATACCACATCATGTTATTATACAAGGACCAGGCATGGTGGTCCACGCTTGTAAGCTTAGCACTCCCGGAGGCTGAGACAGGAGACTAAACCTGAGCCTCTCATGGCAAACTTAACAACTTAGTAAGACCTTGTCTCAGAAAAAGGAATTATATAAGAGCGCTTATACATAAGAGCACTTGCATGCCTGCTCGATGCTTTGCCTGCCTTCCCAGGCGCTCACAGGGATGTTGAAATGCTGTTATCAGTGACCACTGTGTTTTATCCACTAAGCCACAGAAGTGCCTGTCACATCTGATGCATGTGGTTTCGATTTGACTGCATGGCAGGTGCGGGTGGTGGAGTTAGCCATGTATCACGTCCCCGCCTGCTTTCTGTTCCCCACAGTCCATTTGAGCACCCTGCAATCCAGTCATGAAAATATCACCACCACAGATCCCAATCATGGAGGCCACACACAGGCAGGGGTGCAGGTTGCACACGGCTGAGAGCGACACTGAGGATGCACCCTTTGGGGACTCCTGGCTGTGTGCTACGGGGAGGACAAACTTACTTCCTAGAGGTGAACTCGAGTTCTGTGGGCAACTGTCCTTGGGATGAGAATGCTCTCGGATCTCAGCTCTTGGCACCTTGGGCAGGGAGGAGCTGATGGGACTTAGCCTCACGGTGGGTGCTGGGGCAGGCAGAAAGGTGAAGGGCGCACTCCTGGCTCAGTTGACTTGTGAGCATATTTCCTTTTATTTATAGTGAGGCCTAGGGGTTTCAACCTCCATATCATTGACATTTGGGCCTGGGGAGATGTGACTGGGGAGGGAGGACTGTTCCTTACATTGGCGGGTGTTTAGCAGAGCCCTGGCCCCTGCCTACTGTGTAAGTGGCTTCTTTCCTTGACTTGAACAACCAGAAATGTCCCAGAAGTTGTCAACATTCCCTGAAGGGCAAAACTACCCCTGCTGAGGAACTGCTGGTCTCAGAAGGAGCAAGGGGAACAGGAGAAGGAGAGGGCCCAACTCTTTCATGACATGGAAGATGCAGAGATAAATGGTCAGTGCTAAATGAGCAACAGAGAACAAAAAATATGAATGACTTCAAAGAACATGTGACTTGATGGCTTTTAGTTCTAATAGGTGAAATGAAAGCTAATTGCCCCGCTGAGTTCTCGGGGGCGGGAGGGGGGGTCCCTTCCCTGTCCCCTTCCACCCTTCCATTTTCCCCTTTCCCTTATATGAAGCCCTGAGATACAGTATACTTACAAGCAGACTGAAAACCACTGAGAACGCCTTCCCACAACTCAGGAGAGCAAGGCACCTGATCACCTATGGTCCTGCAAGTCAGGCTGGAGTGCTTGGTGGATTCCGTGACCGCAGCCTGACTTCCAAATCTACTCTTGTTCTCAGTCTCCT
The DNA here is from genome assembly GCA_004027025.1 of Myocastor coypus. Classification (NCBI taxonomy): domain Eukaryota; kingdom Metazoa; phylum Chordata; class Mammalia; order Rodentia; family Myocastoridae; genus Myocastor; species Myocastor coypus. Next base: position 29,872 of record PVJA010017444.1, on the reverse strand, counting down.
TGGCAGTGCATTAATCTTCTGGGATCCTGTAGGGTGCTGTCAATCATTCAATAGAACCAGAGAGAGAGCTTAGGACCAGGGAGAAATTGGCTCTGAATCACTAAGGTGTCCATCAATCCCAGAGGATGCTGGGGTGTGGCTTTGGGGACCAGCTTGCTTGGCAGGCCAGATCAGGGCATGACCCATCAAACTGTGACGGCCTCAGTGTGGCTCTAGGGAGGAGAGAAAACAAAGGAGAGAGGGGCGAATGGGCCCAGAGGGAAAGGTGCTCACGTCATTATGCTACTATCCCTCGAAGAAGCCACCACCTCCAGATGCGGCTCCCGTGGTCACAGCCGCCATCCTCACGTCACCCACCGCCTCCTTTCTCTGGGCTTGTGTTTTCTTGCCTCCAAATGGCACCTTGGGAGCATCCTCCCCTCAGCAGATGACAGATGTTTTCTGCAAAGTGTTTTGTTACTTGATAGAGGAAAAAGGTTTGCTTGAAATGTATTACACTGGGTCTTAGGGAACGTAGCGCCCTGATTTATGGACAGGAGAGGTGGTGCTGTCGGAGTAGTAAGGAGCCAATGCGGATATCCACTTTGACTAATGATTAATTATTGTAGCTCAAGTGATGTTTTCCTATCAGCTCATAGGCTGGAAAAAATAGACCAGAGCTTGCAAGGCTAGCGTGCTGGGTCACAGATGTTGCCTCTGTGTTTGCAGATTATATACTCTCCATTACAGACAGCACCTTCTCATATGGAAATATAATTTGTTGTTCTCCCGGACCAAAAAAATCCTGACATTTCACATGCAAGCCAAAGATTAGAATCACTGCACAGGCCCTCAGATGGAAGTACATTAGGGTGTGGTGTCCCTGGCCAAGGACACCAGACACTGGTGCTGAGAGAGATGTAGAAGGCAGCGACTTCTGATCTTTATTATGCAAATGTACAGCCCTGTGAGCCGGGCTGTTTAACCTCATCAGGGGAAATGTCACTGATCATTTCAAGCTCCCAGAGTAGCATAAGCATTAGTAGTATTATGTTATTATTATTATTATTTGTAGGGCATGTGTAAGCCAAAGCCCTCTGATTAAGCTGAGGCCCTACTTGTCCAGATGTCTGATACTGACAACTGACTCTTCTTTATGTTAAATAAAAGTGCACTTGGCTTGTGGATGGGGTATTTTGTGGATTTGGTTTTCTGCTAGACTCAGGTGAAAATGGTGAGAGTTTTGTGGAGTCCTGTTTTCCCCTCTCCATGCTTAATGACGGGCTTCCTGCTCTGTTCTCCAGAGCTTTGTGCAAGAGATGTGTGTAGAGGAAGCTTAAAGAGTAGCTTTGGAGTAGGCAGTAGGCAGAGAGACAGACAGACAGACAGACAGACAGACAGAGAATAAAGGATAAGATGCTGCATGGTGTTAGGGAAAGGGAGCTTAAAAAGAGAAATGACTTTTATTCCTACCTACGGATCATTGCTATTTCTCAGAAGCATAAGGGCAACCAGGAGGCTACTTCCAGGCAGCAACGAGGAGGAAGTAAATGAGGAGCAGGAAGTCCAGGGCAGCTGCTGGAGCTGGGGGAGCTTGGACGCAAAGATGCATGAAGTTGTCCTTAAAATTGGGGCTGCATGATCACACTTTGCAAAGTCAGAATTTCAAAAGAAAAACTCCTGTTGTGAAAAATGAAGTAAAAGTCAAGCATGCCACTGTAGAGCAACTCCAGCAGAACTATCAGGCTGGCAGCATACTACTCTTCCTCTTCCCCTTTAGGCTGGTAGAGAGTGCTACCACCAAGTTTGGATCTTGGGTGTCTACAAAGGCCCATGTGTTAAAGGCATAGCCCTAGCCTGGTGCTACTGGTATGTGGTGTCAATGCTAAGAGGTAGGGTGAGAAATCTTAGGTCATTCAGCGCATGACCTTGAGGGAGGCCATGGGAATCCAGAACCTCCCCCCTCTCTTGCTTTGCTTCCTGTTTGCCTCGAGGTTGGCAGGTTGTCCCATCTCCAGCTTCCCAGCATGACGTGGGAAGTGCAAAAGCAACAGAACCAACCGCTATGGACTGAGGCCTCCAAAACCGTGAGCCAAAATAAACTTTCTCCTTTTAAATGCTTTCTCACTGATACTTGTCAGAGGAACAGAAATCTAAGTAGTACGTGGGGCATGGAGACTTCAATAAGTGACTGAGGGGGATTGATCAATTGAACAATTGGAAACACAGGCTTTCACAACCCCCTTAAGTCCCCCAAATCCTTCCAATGTAAGCACTGTTATCAGAATCCCATTCCAACTAAATCTGACTTCTTGGAAGCAGAATCCACATTCATGTTTTGAAATCTCTCTGATACAGAGTCAGAGTTGAGTACCACTGCCTTGGCTTCCGATGAATACAAACTCAAGGGCAGGACTTCTTGCATATTTATTTTATCTAGCATAGAGTCTGACACGAGTAAGGACTAGATTAGCTTCTGTTATGTGCCAGACACTTCTCAACAGAAATAGAAATCAATTCAGCCTCTATTATGAAAGGATAATGCAGAAAACATTTCTTCCATAGAAGCCATACAGTTAGGCCATTTGAAGAATCTGTGGAGTGGAGTAGCCATTCGGGGCTGCGGGGCCAGCCAGGCCCACATTTGTGTCTCACTGTGGCAGCATGAGTAGCCACCAGGAGGCTCTGGTTCTTCTAAGCATTCAGGGAAGGCCACATCTGTGGGACCAGTTATCTACAAAGGAGAGCTCCCAGACAGCCACACGACCTCTATGCTGAAGGCTTCCTTGGTCCTAGAGACTCTTGGCCCTGCCTTTTCTTGGACGGTTTTGACATTGTGGTGAATTAAGCCATGGTCAACTTGTAACACCCAGCTCAACTAAGTAGTACTGGGTGTGGAAGGCCCACCTGGGGCTTGTAGCAGCATGGGCAAAGTGCAGGGGAGGATGGCGCGTGGTTAACTGTCCTTCAGAAGCTCATCACACTGGTTTTCCTGTAGGCACTCAGCTCTTCTCATCATCACAGGAACTTGGATCCTTGCTATTGCTGAGCACGGTTATGGTTCTTTTTGGGGAAGCTCTGGTCCTTACCTTGAGTGTTGCTTCCTGGCTCTAGGACACATTCCATAGCCTCCAGGGTCTGCTACATGGATCCTTCATCCTACTGGAACAGACTTTCTAGCTTCTATCGCTGACCTTTGGGCTTTCCTAGTGCGGGTCCTTGATATAGTCTCACATGAGACATTGCTCTGGGCTCCAGGCCTCGAGTTGGACTTATAGCAGACATTGCCATGGGCTCTTGGTCTTCAGTTTGTCTGGTGCAGGACATTGCTATGGGTCCAGGCCCTCAGCTAGACTTTTTGATCTTTAGTGTGTAGACAGCTCTCTTTTGTATTTCACTCTTTGGGTGAATATTATAAAACAGTCTTATGTATCCTGTATTAAATCCTTTCCCTGACTATAACAGACATATAATAATAATAATAATAATAATAATAATAATAATAATAATAATGGAGTAGAGCTGGATGTGTGGCTCATACCTGTACTTCAGCACTCAGGAAGCTAATACAGGAGGACTGCATTGGCTTCAAGGCCAGCCTGCACTCTGTACTCAGTGTAAAGCCAGTGAGCTAAACTACCCAGTGAGAATCTTTTATTTATTTATTTATTTTTTGTATTTTTGGTAAGTGTCTACAGGGTGTTCAGGGTCTCACTATGTTATGGTTTGTATTTAGTTGTTCCCTGAAAGCCTCATGTAAATCAGGGAGCTGTCAAGCAAGAAGCTCGAGGGGCGGGGCCAGAGGTCCAGGGCAGGGCTTCAGGGGAGGGGCCAGCGAGGTACAGAACTATTAAACCAACAGCATGCCACCCTCCCTCCAGAGTCTTGAAACCTCTAGGAACTGTGAGCAAAATAAATCTTTCCTTCCCTAAGCTTGCGTGTTGGGTATTTGTCCTAGCACCAAGGGAACAGTAAAGAAGACACACTACTAGATCAGACTGGTAGTGATCTGCCTGTTTACAGCCTCCCAAGAACTAGGATTACAGGAGTGTACCACAATGCCCAGCCTCATTTGCCATCTCAGTGTGCTCTGGGGGCAAGGTCAGCATGGCAGGCCCGGTGATTGAACCCCCGGTCCTGCACCTGCTTATAGGTGCTTTATTCCACTGAGCCATTTGGCTGGCCCCCTAGTGAGATTCTATCTCAAAAAACCAAAACAAAAAAGGCCTGAAACAAGAGGGCTAAGACTAAGCAAGTCCTAAGCTGATGCCTTGGTTGGTACCCAAATTACTTTGGAATGCTTAAGTAAACCCACCTGGTGGTAGGGTTCAAGTTGGAGGAGACAGGAGAAGGTGAGGCTCGAAGCTCACATTTAGGAGGTAGCCCAGTGGCAGAGGGGTGAATTATCCCTTCTCTTTAGTCCTTCTTCCCCTTATTTACAATTTTTTTCCATTTTTCCTTCTATTTTCTTTTTCCCTTTCCCTTCCCCTTTGCATGTCCCCCTTCCCATTTGAACATTTTCTTTCTACTTCCCAATATCTAGCTTCCATTTTGAACAGAACAGAAGACACAGAAACAACTCCAAATGGACTCAGGTACCTTATCTTTGACAAAGGGGCCAAACACCTTCACTGAAACAAAGATAGCTTCTTTAAGCAGTGGTGCTAGGAAAACTGGCTATCCACATGCGAAAGAGTAAACCTATCAGGTGCCAAGCTAAAATTGAAATGGGTTAAAGATCCAAATATTAAAACAGAAACACTAAAACTTCTGGAAGATAAAATAAGTAAAGCTCTGGGGCCTGGTAGGATGGCTCAGTGGTCTAAAACGCCTGCAGGCTGCTGCAGGGACTGTGGTTTGATCCCTGGCACCACACGCTGTGCCAGCCCTGCCCTCAGGGAAGGCTGAGACGGCCATAAAAATAAATAAACAAAACAAACAAAAAGTTCTGAAACAAGAAAAAAGATAAAATTAAAAAAATAAAAATAAATAAATAAAATAAAAAATAAGTAAAGCTCTGCAGACATAGGTAGGCAAAAGAACTTATGAACAAAACCCCAAAATATTATAAAAATGAACTTGTGTCTCAGCATACTAAAAATTTGTACAGTGAAAAATACCACCAACAAAGCGAAGAGACAATCCACTGAGTAGAAAAAATTTTTTACCAGCAACTACTCAAAGCACTATTATCTAGAATATATGAAGGAACTCAAAAGCATCAGAACCATCAAATATAAAGGCCCAGCCTAAAACTGTATCTCCGAAGAGAATAGACAGTTCTCAAGAAGTGCCAACAGCAAGCAAATAAATATATGAAAAATGTTTATATATTTGAATATGGTCAAATATGGTCATTTGAGAAATGCAAATTAAAATGACACTGAGATTCTGTCCACTGCTTTAAGTAACTTTTCTCTCCAGATTCAGGTTTTATAGCTGTCACCAAATCAACAGCCCCATCACCCAAGAAGTGGACTTAATCACCTTTGCTTCCTTGGGTTGGATGGCGGACAACACTGCCAAAGAGGGAGGCTTGAGCCACCATGCCGGTCACTGCCTGCTGTGGTTGTCTCTCTCCACCAGGGGCTGAGGAATCCATATTTCTGCTGGCCTTTCTTTCTTGTTCTTGCTCAGGGTTGAGTCGGTGTTGAGTTCACCTTGGGAGAAAGTATCCTTTCCCGTCAGCAGATCTCTCTCCTTCATTACTGGATGGCAGATGTTTCAATGAACAAAAACTAAAGGGGGTGAAGGCTTTGGTCTGTGTTGTTTTGGTGGAGCAGACCTCAGTGTTTCATCTGAATGCAGGATGTGGGATTCTGGGACTAGCACTTAGATTTGGGTACCACCGTCAAGTGTTGATGCCCCAACAGGTATGGAGGCACAGCCAGGGCACCATCTCCATGTTTACTGCGTACCTCAGCAAGAGCCTTCTTGATACTGAGAAACAGGGGGAACAGGGCTTAAGATTGCGCAGTGTATGCACATATGACCTTGGGCTCCAAGAGACGTTGGGATTTCAGTTTGTCTCAAAAGGAAGACAAAATATTTGGGAGCAAGATGGACTTTAAATCAGTTCTTTTGATAAACTTTTGGTCAGGGTCTTCAAATCACTTCCATTCAGTCTCACATCTATAAAACTAGGGTGACATGATTTACTTGACAGATTTGTTGTGAGCAATAGATCTTAGGCTTAGCTATTTGAAATTCGGTGGAATTAGTATTTCACCATGGGGTCTGAACTCTGACAGCACAGCCTGCATTTTCCATATCTTTTTATCCTCAGCCCCAGATATAGACACTGCCTGGCACATAGTAGGTGCTTTAATGTAACCTTCAGGCTAAGGCCTGCCCTTGGTTACTTTCTAGAAGCACTGCTGTTCGTTATATTCTGTTAGTTTCCCTCAGAGTCCTTGAAGTGATATATTTACTCCCACACCCTCTGTCTCCTCGCCAGACAGTAATTTCCATGAGAGCAGGGACCTTGTCTGTCTTGGCTATCAGGAGCAGAAGCAGCGCTAATACAGAGTAGCTGCTCAAAACGTGTGTGTCCAACTGATGAATGCGTGAATGGCAGCTGTTCATTGCAGCTAGAAGTAGCAGTGGTGTGCTCAAGACTCCGCCACGGGCCCAGGCAGACAGAAAAGGAGCTGGCTTTGGAACTCTCACCCCGAAAGGGACGGCAGGGTCGTCCTCTCCGTACTTCTGCCTGGGAAGCTTACTATGACAGGACGGCCCACTTCCTCAGGCCTCCGCCAGGAGGCCTTGGCTGCCAAGCTGAGCAGGGTGAAAGAGGTTTTATGACGGGACAAGGGCTGCCTCAGAGCCCGAGCGAGGCTTGGGGCGCGGGCTGGGGCGCGCTCTCCCCGGCCTCCTCTGCCCTGAAAGGCTCCAGACAGCGCGGGCGCTCGGCCAAGCCTCTGGGTTCCAGTGGGAAAGCCGACCTTGGCCGGGGAGAACCAGGAAGAGGCACAAATGACTCATTGTCCCACATCCTCCAAGGTGGGGACCCAGCAGCGTGTGTGGCCTTTGGGGCTGGACGCTCTCGCAGCCTTGGCTCCTTCCCCAGCCAAAATAAAAGCCCTTGGCCAGTCACCCGTGCACAGCCTCGGAACGCAACCGGCGCGCTTCCTCGCCCCAACAGCTTTGAAATATCGAACTCACGGCTTTGTGGTTTCCAGTCCCAGCGGGAAAGCACTGGTTCTTTGGAGGGGCTTCAGGCAGCTGTCATTTCCAGGCAAGTCCTGGGACGTTGGGGGACTTGGAATGGGGGCAGGGGTGCGTGCTGAGTTTTCCGAGCACGCGCACAGTCTCCCTCCGAGCTGCTGATTTTTATTGAGATCCGTGCTTACTGCTGCCAGCTGTCCACTAGAGGGCAGCCTTGGAAAATCTTTATAGAGAGATTTTATTGCTCTGCCTAGGACGTGGTACTGTTAAAAAAATAAAATATAAATATAAATAAATAAAGGAAAGAAAAGAAAGCAAAGGAAAGGGAGAAGAAAACTCAAACAGAAAAGAGCCCAGAAAATCTCAGGGCGCGCTCTGCCTTCGCTCGGAACCTTTTCTCACCCTTCAGAAGCTCAGCCAAACCCTGGCGCAGGGTCGTCTTCGTCCATGTGCTTTGTGCCCCTATCGCTACCTGCACCCCGACACCCACTGGGGGGCGAGGCCCTCACCGGGGAGGGCTGTGGCCTTCGGGTGTTGGGGCCTGCTCAGCCTCTCCCCATCCCTTCCAAGGTAGCCAAGGCCGGAAATCCTCGGCAGCGAGCCAGGAAAGGTCGAAGGCCGGCCGGGCGCCGGACGATTTAAATAGGGCTCTGGGACGCGGGTGGCCCGAAGCTCTGGCCGCTAGGCGTGTGCTGAGGGTGGGCGGCCGCCTCACCTGGAGCTGGGGAAGAGCGGGCGGCGTGAGCTGCCGGGGCTGTGGGCAGGGGAAGCAGGCCCTTTATTTGCATTACATGTTAATGTTATTCATTTTTCACCCCCAAAGAAAGTAACTCTGGTAACTGCAGGAGTAGAGGTGCGTCTAGGGAGAGATCCTACAGCTCAGGTTTCTGCCTCGGTGAAGAGCTGAGTGCCAGTGGATGAGTGAGAGCGGCTTTTTAGCCACCAAAACCTATTTCTGGAGTCCATTGAACTCACAGCACTGGAGGCTCCCCTCTCTGCACAGGGCATCGTGAGAGGCTGCACCAGCCCGCCGGTGGGGGCCTCGATGCACCCCAGGAGCTCGGGGCAGCAGTACTCAGCCGGCGCACGGAGGGGACCGGGACCGGGGCCAGGACCCGAATTCCTTCCCTCGGTGCAGGTCTGGTTGCTGAAGCATCTTCCTCAAGCCAAGTAGCCGCCAGGCTTTGCGCGATCCTCAGAAAACTGGCGTTTGCGCCGTCCAGCCGGCCCTCGAGTCTGCTCACTACCGTCCTGGTTCTTGCAGAGGCGCGGTGAGGGCTGGAAGCCGCGCCAGGAGACGCATGTCGCCCTCGGGTCACAAAGGGCGGCAGTAGGGCGCCCGGGCCAGCAGGGGGGACCCTCCCTCAGTCTTCTCTGCAGCCTGAGGATCCGGCTGTCCCAGAAGCCAGGCCCAGGCCTGCTGTACAGTCCTGTATCTGGAAGGGCTGCCCTGTCTCTAGACGCCCTCACGCGAGCAGGCTTGAGAGTCCAGGAGTTGCCCTTGCTCTGGTTCTGTGGCCAACAGAGAAGACTTGGGCCCTGCCAAGCTCCTCTGCAGCCTGTAGGCTCTAGCAACGGAGGTCACAGGGGTAGCAGGAAAGCCCACACAGGTCGGAGGCTGCTTCTCCAGCTCCCAGGGAAGGGAAGGCCTCAGCTGCTGCAGCCGCAAATAAGGAGCCGCCCTACCCGCAGAAAATCGGATCCAGCAGGGAAGCTCCGCGCAGAGCTTTTGGAATCTGTGAGAGCCCCAGAGAGGAAGAGAAGACCAGGGTGTTCTCCACTGAGTGGCTGCCAGAGTGCTGGAATGGAGAGGGGATGCACACCGGAAATGAGGGCTTCTTTTGCTAGATTGCTTCAGAAATTGCGAGAAAAGTGTGAACAAAGGTGTGGGCCACCACAGGTGCTCCTGGAATCTCCCGGTGCCACCCTCCCTCCCTTGCTCAGTTCGTCCAGAGAAGGTGGGAGGTGAGCCCGGGGCCAGAGGATCATTAGCTCCCCTCCTGACAACCAGAGCTGACAAGGCCAGGGTGAAGAGCAGCAATGGTGCCCCTGGCATGGAAGCATGGTACCTAGCCCTTCCCTCCCAGCAGTTCCCAGGAGATTCTACCACGTGGCTCTGCCAACGTCCCTGGAGCTTGAATTGCAGAAATTCTTACTGTGTTCCATGCTGACCAACAAGGGTCTCTGGGCAGCATGTTCTTTGGGTGTGGGTTCCTCTGAACAGAGCTCAGGAGTCCTGAGAAGCTGGCTATTTCTTGGATAACACAGGAGGGGACATTCTCCAGCAATCCCTGGAAAAGTTAAAAATTTAAACATATGGACAGCTTCTTTGACATAGTTCTCCAGGGCCCAGGCTGAAATTGCATGGCACCACCTGTTCCCCTGTTTCCCGGAGACAGGAGAGTGACAGTAGGGAGCTTGATCAAGTCGCGCTGTATTTGCCAGAACAATCCAGCGCTAGGGCGGCTACCACTAAGCTGGATTAGAAGAGCAATCTGCAGGTGTTGGTAACTCTTCTGAGGAGGGTTTGCCAGGCCTATCTGCCTTGGAAGGGAGGCAGAGGTCTTTCTAATCTTGAAATATACTTCGGTTGTGGGCCTAAATGGTTCAAGACAGGAAAAAAAAGAAGTGAAAATAACATAGCTACCAAAGCTTCAATAAGCCTCTAAAAGCCTGTGTGCTCAAGGCTTGGTGGGCCAAGCCCATAATACTATGGGAGGTGGCACAATCTATAGGAGTCAGAACCTAGAAGAGGAAGTTAGGTTACTAGGGGTGTATTGAAAGGGGCAGGAAGGCCCTAGCCCATCCCGTCTGTCTTTTCACTTCTTGGCTGCCATGATGTGAATAGCCTCCTCTACCATATGTCCCCACCAGGATTAATATGCTGCCACTGGGCCAAAAGCAGTGGGCCCCAGTAACCATGGACTGACATCTCCAAAGCTGTGAGCCAAAACAAAGCTCTCTTTTTTTGTAAGTTGCATTGTCTCTAATATTTGTTAGAGTAACTGAAAGTTGACTAATACAACGCCCTAGAACAGTGGCGGTGAACCTATGGCATGCATGCTGCACCTGACTGTTATCATTAAAATCTCTGAAAAGCTCACCATTACTGCCCTACAGAGAATTATCCACGGTGCTCCTCATCCAAGGAGCTTCCGGGTGGAAGCCACTGGGTCCTGCCTGCCTAGCCTGCTACGTAGCCAAGTCTTCCATGTGGACATATATTCAGCAACCCAGCCAGCCCGGCCCTGCCCCTGTCCTGCCCTACTCTACTAAACCGAGGCTTCTATGTGTTGCCCAAGAGTGAGCTTCACTGTTGCCAATGTGAGGTTTGAGATGAGTCCTCCCAGCCTGGGAAACTGCTGGCAGGAACATGACACAGGTTTTTTGTTTGTTTGTTTGTTTTGTTTTTTGGTCGTACTGGGGATCAAACTCAGGACCTACCTGCTTACCAGGTAGGCACTTATGCTGCTGAGTTATGGTCCTGGTCCTTGCTGGTAGGAACAAAACAGGTACTCTCCTCTCTAGTACTTCCCAGACATTGTCTAAGCCCAAGGCCTGCTTATCCAGCTCGACCCTAGTGCCTGTCTGGGACAGCAACTATATTAACTAAAGTCAGATCTCCCAGGAGAACCACTACACTGCGGTGCAGTCAACAAAGTTCAACTGCAGGCCTTGGGTGTTTCCTCGAGAAAGCAAGTTACATGTGGAGGCCTGAGGAGAGGAGAGAAAGACAGACCTGGCCCCAAAGACCCCTTTAAAGTCATTTTCCCTTGTTATTAGAATGCTGACCATTCTGAGCCATTTTGAGTAATTTCACTTAGTTGAGGGTCAAGGATGAAAACGCCCCCTTTGGGTATTTCTCTTGTGATTTTGGCTGCCCTTCCTTTGGTGCCGCCAAATCAGATTTTCTCTGTTGTTCTGTTACTTCAAACCACTTGTCCAGTGAAGCCTGCAGAGGAAGACAAAAACCCAGCTGATTAATAAAATGCTCATGAAAGGGTGAGGCAAGGGAGCTGTCAGGCCCCGTGTTGGTGGGGAAGCCTGACCGCACAGCCCCGCCTGACCCAAGGCGCTTTCACGCGACTTATGCTCCATCTCCACAGAGCCGAGAGCTGCTTAGTGCCAAGTGTGATGTGGACACTTGCCTGCTGGATGGAGACAGGAACTCATTTCCCATCTGTCAAGCAGCCTGACGCAGAGTTGTTAATGATTTTCTGTCAGGCAAGGCCTTGCTGGATTTGAACCTGTGACCCAGAGCTAAAAGGCTTGGGAAGGGAAGGATGTCAAGCTCCCTGTGAAATAGCCAGCTACTTGGACCTCGCTATGCTTGGCCTAGTACTTTCTCTCTTGTACCTAACAAGTTTTATTCTCAACCAGGTAAGTTTGGCTTGGCTGAATGTTCCTGTTCCCATGGAACAAGGAATGTGTCAGTATCCCAGGGAATGGGAAATAAAAACAGAGAAAAGACGGAGAAGCAAGGGTTGTTTCCTTCACCCGGGGCCTGCAGCCATATGCTCATTAGCCAGGTGTCGAAGCCTCCCCAGGACCTTTGCATGTCTACTGGCCAGCTGAAGCCACAGGAAAGGTGGGCTGGGAGGTGGTTATTTGGGTCACAGATATTCTGGGCTTAAAATTGTCATCATTGTTTATGCTGATTGTTTTATTATAAAAGCAAGTCCTTCTGGTAGCCTCTGTAGATTGATTAGCACGATGAGATCCTCTTACGGAGTGGTAATTAAGAGGCACATGCCATCTCCTAAAATAGCATGTTTCAACCGAAGCCATCTGTCCTCTAGAATCAGAAGAGCCCCACGGAAGCCTGAGCCTACAGGGTATTGTCTACTACGCAATATCCATTCTGGAGTTTCTCCTACTGGGCTGGCATTTTGCTAGTGATGAAGCTTACAGAAATAAGTGATGTAAGGTTTCCCACTGAAAGCTTTACAGGGGGATGGGACATTTGGGCAAAGGCAGTTGGGTACTGCCTGATGCATGAAGATGTTCAACATGGATTGAGCACCAAGGACTTGTCCCCAGTGTCTCCCTCCCTGAGGGCTATGGCCGCAGTGTCCACTCCAGCTGGGTGTGCAGGGAGAGACCAGGCTTTGTCACTTCATGAGCTACAGGAATTGGGACCGACGCCCATGGGGTCTCTACTTTCTGATCTGCAAAATGGGAAGTTACACCAGTGTCAAAACCCACTATAAGAATTAAATGGGATAATTGGTTTAAAGCATTTGGGCATGGAGCGAGAGACCCAGCAAGTGGTAGATGACTGCTAATTGTCAGCAGAAGAAGGCTTCATGAATTGGCAAGTAGGCACCACAGCAGGATGGGAAGAACAGGTTCAAGGGGAGCAGTGGGCTACAGAGGGGAGATTTTGCATATGGAATCCATGGAATTTGGTGACTCTCCACATGAAAAGTGGATGTGAAGGTCTCCAGGGAGGCGAAGCCTGTGGTTGCTATGGCAACAGAGGAAGCCATTTGGAGAAGGTGGGGTGCTGAGGAAGAGAGGTCACAGGGTTTTCAGTCAGGGCACTTGAGGTTAGGAGTGCCTGAAGATATCAGGTGGAAATATGCAGAGGCATCTGGAAATAGGAGCTCCAGGCCACTGGTCAGGGGGCCCTCGCTGCCTTGGACAGGTGCTGACTGCCCAGGGCCACGGGTTCCCCCTGGGCGAAAGATTGGAGACCCAAATGCCCAGAGACGGCTATGTTTGCAGGAATCTGGGTTCTGATGCACATTTTGCCCTTAACACAGTTGAAGCTCAGGAGGGCTCAGGAGGGCTCAGGAGGGCTCCAGTAGCAGCCTGATAGGCACTCACCTCTGGCAGGAACTGGCTAGCAGGAGTTGTTTGGAGTTGGCAGAAAAAGGCAACGTCCAGGCAGCCAGTCTAGGAGCATCTTCAGATGTGTCCTGCCCTTCATGGTCTTGGGGTTGTCTATGGAAGACAGAGGTTGCCGTAGCCATGTTAACATTTAGAAGGCAGTATCTTCATTAACTGATGGAGAGACTTGTGCCCCTGTCATTTCCTGACTTGATTAGTGGCATTTAGTAGGTTCCTCAGTAAATCTGCATGACTAAAGATGTTGAACATTGTTTATATATTTACTTGCCATTTGCATTTCCTCTCAGAAGTATATATTTACCTCAGATGCCCATTTTTGGATTGGGTCTTTGAATTTGGGGGAGGCCTTATTTTTTTTTTAATTGCTTTTACAATCTAGATAGAAGGCCTTTGTTGGAGGGACAGTTGGCTATAACTTTTTTTTTTTTCTTTATTGGAGATTTGCTTCGAAGTACAGAAACTTTTCAGAACGATGAGATCCCAGCTGTTGATTCTTTGAAGTTTTTCCTGTGCAGTTTGGTTTTTTGTCCATGAACTCTCTACCTTCCCCTATGTCTTTAAGATTTCTACCTACATTTTCCTCCGTAAGATTTAGTATTTCTAATTGTTTGATCAGTCTTACATACCTATGTCCTGATTTGAGGATGAAAATATGTAAAGCAATCATTGTTAAATTTTTCTTGTTTTGAAATTCTGTACTATATGTACTCTTGTTACTGTTTTTTTCTTTGTTTCTGCTATTTTTACTCTTTAAAATAAAATTTAAAAAGATTTAGTGTTTCTATTTTACTATTTAAATCTTTGATCCATTTGAGAAGTTCAAATTATAACAACTGTGATTCTATCTCACCCCAAAAGGAATGGTTAACAAGAAGTCAGCCAATAACAAATGCTAGAGAGGCTGTAAAGAAAAAGGAACCCTTCTGCACTGTTGTGGGGAGTACAGACCAGTATAGTGATATAACCACTATGGAAATCAGTGCGGAGATTCCTTCAAAACCTAGGATTTGAAGTCCCATTCAAGCCAGCTGTTCCCCTTCTGGATATCTTTCCAGAAGAACTGAAAACCTCAGACCACAGGAATAAATGTGTGCCCATGTTTATAGCAGTGCAATTTATCACAGCTAAATCCTGGAAACAACTCAGGTGCTCATCAACTGAAGAACTGATTTAAAAAAAAATATGGTATTTTTACACATGGGAGTATTTTTTCAGCTATAAACCAGGATAAATTTGAGTCTTTTGTCAGTAAATGGATGCAGCTAGAGAACATAGTCAAGTGAAATAAATCCAATCTGCATATGCAAACATGCCTCATATTGTCTCCTTAGTGTGAGACCCTGAAAGAGAAAAATGGAATCTGAAGGGTACAGTAGATACTGGGAAAAGGCAATGAACTTATTCAAAAGGAAAGAGTTACTGAGTTGAGGAGGTCAGGAGAGGAAGTGGGGGAAAGAGATTTATCTGTGTATGTAGGCAGGATGGCTTGGACAAGTGCACTGTGTATTTCTGCTGGTTTATGGAAAGGAGTAGGTAATGCTTAATTTGTTTCGTCTCCTTTTTTTCAGTTGTTTCTCCTTTTTTTCTTCTTAGTTTTTTATCCATTTCTTTCCTCTTCAACTTTACATGTGTATATCTGGTAATATGAATAACTGATTGGAAGATAACATTGTGCATCACAACAAATACTGTGAAATTCTGTATCACTTGTAATTTCTTGTTTTAATTGTAATTTGTACTCTCTTTAAAGTAAGAAAAAAATAGATCTTCTGCGGAGATTAGGAGCCCTGGGAAAGAGTCAGCCCGCACACACCCCAGGTCCTGATCACAAAGGAGCAGTCGCCATAGCTGCCACTTGGTGAGATTTAGTGAGTGCCAGGCAGTGTGCCAAGCAGGCTGAAGGTGTCCCCTCGCTTGGTCCTAAAAACAGCTCCGCGGGGGTGTGCACTTCTCCTTTTGGCCTGGTGAGCAGAGAGGTGTGCTGCTGGTGGTACACGGCTGCGTCCTCCGCACGCGGGGGGCATCTTTGGTTTTTAGATACATTTTTTTTTTTTTAAATCAGTTTCTCTCTTTCTTTGGTGCAAAGTTTTGCTACACAGCTCAGACTCATAGTGCTCCTTCTGTCTCAGCCTCCCCAGTGCTGGGATCACAGGCATGCACCAGCACGGCCAGTGTCTGTCTAGGTGGCCAGCTCCATGCAGGGCTGGGGCTGCACATGGCACAGGGGATCAAACCTGGGTCACTGCACTTGACAGGCAGGCACTTAGACCACCGAACTATCTCTTGGGCTTATTGGTGCATTTGTAGCACATGCTGGATACATTCCTGATAGGGAGTTGCTGCGCTGCTATAACACGTCTTCACACTGTTTCCTCCCCCTCACTCCCCTTTTCTCCCCTCCCCCTCCCTTCCCTTCTCTTCTGTCCCTTCCCCTCTTTTTATTCCTTTCTTCTCCTCTCCTCCCTACTCCCTTCCACTCCCCTCCCTCCCTTCTCTCCTCCCCTCCTCCTCCTTCCTTTCCCTTCCCTTCTCCCCCCTGCCTGCTCCCTTCCCCTCCCTTCCTTTCTCTCCCCTTCCCTCCCTCCCCTGCCTTCCCCTGCATCCTTCTCTTGGCCTCCTTCCCTTTTGCAGAAGATCAACTCCTCTACTTCTTATTATCTATCTTTTATTTTGTTCCTTATTTGTATTTTGGGGTTCTCCTATAGGAGGAGCCACACAGTATTTAAGGCTGTGTACCAGATTTATTTCATTTAACATTAACGCCTTTCTCAGAATGCTTAGGCACAGGTCTAAATCAGTGCTACTTTCTAGAACATTCATATGGAAAAAAATAAGATCTAAGCACTGCATGGGTTTGGTTTTTTTGTGGTTCAATATGTGGGCTTGCTCATAAAGGCAGAAAAATCGCAGTTTGACTCCTAATCACACTTTCAGAGTTGTGAGGCTTGGACTCAGACCTTACCTTTTGGCCTCAGTATGTGGATAATAATGGGAATTCTGATCCTGGAGTTACTGAAAGAATTAAATGAGAGCTGTGGGGTCGGATCTTTGGCCTGGCCTGCTGTGCAGTGTAGGCTGGCATCCGGTTGACCAGACCTACCTCTGGCTAGCTCCATGTTCAGTGCCAGCATACGGGGCAGCCTGAAGCCAGCAAGGTGGGGACTTTCCCACCACAGAAAGGGCTACATGGTGCCCACTGGAGCACTGGCCACTGACGGCATTGTCACCATCGCTGCTGTGTCTATCTGAGCACACATCAACTGCAGACAGAAAGTAATGGCTCTGTGTGGAGGGTTCCAAGAATTCTGTGCCTGTCCCTTCTGATCAATTCATGGTCAGAATTCCCTGCTTGCATCCTGGTGTCCTTATGACTGGAATCTTCTGCTTATTATTACCTTTTGACAGACACCGAAATTTAAACCACTACCTTACTAAAGGTTGCTTTTTTAGGGCAGATAAGGAGGACAGATTAATTGCTATAACTGTAAATCTTTGAAAAAAGGACCACGTTGATGGCAGCCACCACTACCAGTGCCTCTGCCACTACTCCCCCAGGCTGCTAGGTACTTCCCTGAGGGCTGCAGGTGTACGAATACCTTTAGTTCCTGTCATTAGAGGCTTGTGCGCATTCTGCCATCAAACCTTTCTCCCCAGATGTCTTTTCATCCTTCCTGAGGTGCTGGGTGTGGAACCCAGGCCCTGCACAGGGCTGTCGACCTGGGTGTGTCCTCGAGCCTTCGGATGGACCTGAGCCCCGTGCCTCTCGCCTTCCTGCTCCTCTTCTATTTCCTCCCTCCCTTCTTGGACTTCCCAGTCTCCTCTTCCTTGGCTGCCTACCCTTCTCATCTCCATTTGTAGGACTCTCATCCTCCCGTCTTGCCTTCAGCCACCTAGGCTGCGCTTAGAGGATTGATGCTCCTCAGGCAAAGAATGTTTTCTTCACGAAGGTGCCACAGCCGCCAGGGCTTGCGGGACTCTCTCCGGAAGTGGCAGAAATAGTGCCAGAGAGCGTTACAGGCTTATTAGACACTCTCCACAGTAGGGCTGAGGTAAAAGTAAGATGGAAGTCTTCCCTTTCATTCCTGAGTCATGGAAGTGCTGCTATAAGAGCCAGTCTAATGGTGGCTAAAGCGCTTCCACATTTTGTGGCCTTGAGGCAACCACTCAACACCATGATTCAATTTGCCCATCTGTGGAATGGGATTAAAAACATGTCTATTTTCCCCTGAGATTTATCTTTTCCTTTTTCCTCCTACTGTACAATATAGTAGTACAAGGTGACCCGTCCTTATTCCTTCTAATGGCACAAGAATGTCCTATGTTCAATACTGTTCAATACTCAAAACTCTCCCTGCCTTTGGGGAACTTGGTTGGGATTTTCAGACTCATCCTTGCTCTGAAAATGTCAGTGGATCCTTGGGTCTTTGTCCATTTCTTTAGGTGGATTCCAGAAACAGGTAGAACACACATTTAAAACTTTTGATGGCATAGCTGGGTCAACAGCTCCCTCCAAATCCCATCTTAGGCTACCACTGGCAGGGCACATGGGACCTGTCCTATATGCTTGAGTTTGTTGATGACTAGATTTTTCACTACTTGTTAATCTTTTTTTTCCCCTCGGGACCGGGGTTCGAACTCATGACCTCGGACTTGCCAGGCAAGTACTTGTGCCACGGAGCTATCTCCCCAGCCCCTACTACTTGTTAACCTTGTAAGCCAGTAGTTCTCAACCTGTGGGTCGAGACCCTGGAGGGGGTTGAATGACCAAAACACAGGGGTCGCCTAAAGCCATCGGAAAATACATATTTAAACCCATGCTATGTCATGGTGAAATGTTATTTATTGGAATTAGTAATAACTATTGCTCAACATATACTATTTTTGTAATTAATCACTATGTTTAAACTATGTTTGATTTGTAGCAATGAGAATACATAATGCATATCAGGTATTTACATTATGAATAACTATAGCAAAATTATAGTTTTGAAGTAGCCACCAAAATTATTTTTTGGTTTGGGGTCACTGCAACATGAGGAACTGTATTGTGGGGTCACAGCATTAGAAAGGTTGAGAACCACTAAAAGCAAACAATACTCTTTCATTTAAATATATCTCTCCCTGATTCATGTTTTGAAATTTGTTTATTTTCATTTATTCTCCCATGACATAACTTATTTTTACCCTTCACCTCCTGTTTCCTAATGCAGCTGAAATAGCACGCATCCTCTTTTCCCTTCCTGCCTCTGCGACGCACCTTGTTTGGGATGCGCCTTGTCTGGGGCGCACATGATTCCTCCTACTGACTCATCCCAATGCCCAGTCAAGGCAGGGAGGCAGTCAAAAGAGGAGGAAAATGGAAATCTGGAAGCTCCCGTTGGCTTGGATAGCCATCAAGGGAAGAGGGCTTCCCGCAGCTGCTGCCCAGAGGTCTCAGGGTCCATGCAAGAAGTCAGAGAGGGCACAGCTGTTTGCAGAGTTGGGGCCTGACCGAAGGAAAACAGCAAACAGCTGAGGGGAGCAGAGGAAGCCCCAGCAGGCAGTGGGTGGAGCCAATGGGGCAGGAGGGCCAGAGGGAATACCAGAGCCTGGGGCTCTGCAGGAGGCCAGGACCATGTCTGCTACCAATGTCTGCTGTCGGGCTTAAGCTTGTCCCTGCCAGAGGTACTGGAAAGTGCTAGAAGCTGCACTGCACTCTGGGAAGGTGGGAGGCACTGCAGGCAGCCGACTGGAGTGGGCCACACAGTGGTGTGGCCAGGCCAGGTCGGGATGCCCACTGCTTCTCCTGGGTGACTGATGAGCTGTGAGTTCAGTGCTCTTGACAGTCACCAGGGCCCAGCCAACCTTCACAGTGACACCACTTAGTGTTCAAGACAGAGCTCCTCTTAACGGAGTTGGACGATAAGCACTCTAGGGTCTGAGGGAATTTTCTTTTTGCCTTGAACAAGGTTATTGTTTTAGTTGCATTAGAGAAAGACTGTCCTAAGCGTAAACAAGATTTGTGAAAGAGAAAACAGTCATATACGGCTTTTTGTGTATTCTTTATATGGGACATAAACTGACTGATGATGGTGATAGTTTTTTTAGTGTTAGAACTAGTTTTAACACTAGTTTTTATAGTGATAGAATTTCCATCAATAAATCTTTTTTTTTAATGTAAATAATGCTGTCACTCATTCAGAGCGACTGAATCAGACTGAGCTAGGATTACTGAGGGGTCGTCCTGCTATCAGAGCACACAGGATGAAAGCTGTTTGCACACCTACCTGCACTCTTACCTTGGAGAATTCCTGTTTGCACAGGCACGAAACGATGCATTTCTATGAGTGGCGCCAGCCAGCATCATGGTGTTATTCAGGATAGGAAAGGCAGTTAAAAAAAAAGGTCCATTTTTCTTATAAATTAGTAATGAACTATGGGGAGGGCAAATTTCCCATAACTCTGGAGGTTCACATCCCACCAGGTTGGACAGGCTGGAAAAGTTTTTTGTGTAGATTTTGTTTTTTTTCTGTTATTCTAAGCCTGGCATCCTGTGGAGCAAAAAAGACCAGTGTTGAGTAACATAGGAAAGGAGCCAGAAACGTAGGCTGATAGGGAGGACATCCAGGTTTCAGGTAAGTTGAGGCTAATTCTAGCTCTAAAGCTTCCCAAAGAATTTCTATCAGACAGCAAAGGCAAGAGCAAGAGGGATCTGGGCTTGGCTGTGCACAACTGCAAAGGCACTCAGGAGGATGAGGCAGGAGGACTGCTGGGAGTTTGAGGTCCATGTGGGCTATGTAGAAAGTTCAGGGACACCCTGAACTGCTGAGACCTGTCTTGAAAAACCAAGAGCACAAAGGTAAGAATCTTCCTCATCAAAGAGACAATGGGGTTTGGGAAAGGCACACGGAAAACTTTTCTTTTTGTTCAAAATATAGCAAGGGCAGCTAAAATCTGTGTTTCTCTTTTGGTCCTCAACTCTGGTGCAAAAGAAAGAAATCTCTAATGAAAAGCAAGGGCTATGTCTGGACTTCAACATCATACCATGGGGGATGGGGTCTGGATGTCTGGGATGAGAAGTGTGCATCTGTTTTTCCACAAATGATTTAACAGGAAGTCTTGGGATACCTGGAAGGCACAGTGAGTCTGAAATTAGGTTAAAAATAAGCCACAGATTCTCTTGTGATTTCTTCAGAATTTCTTTGTTTAATCATAGAATGACTTTCCTGTTCCATTCATCATAAATAATCTACATTACTTATCCATCCTTTCGAAAACATTTGGTATTTAGCATAAACACTGAAGGTCACCAGAGATATGTTAATTTTAATCAAGAGGGAAGCATTTAAAAAAACAAGACTTTTAAAACTTACAATGTGTGAAAGGTCAACATTATTATCCTTTTTTTAAAAAAATCAAACTTTATAACAAGCTTTTAAAAAATTTTGGTGGAAAATGAATACACATAATTTATTTCCTTTATAAATACACCTGAACAAAGCAAATGCATAGAACAGCTTGACAGTGTGTAAACATAAAAATATTTAAAGATCTGAGTAATTAAATCCCAAAAAACATGAATTAAAAATAAATTTTATTTCTTGTTCTTTATGGAAAAATATGCTATAACATTTGTGTTAAAAAAGCCATAAACATATCGCTAAAGCCACCAAAATGCACCACATAAGGATTATTTTAACATAAAACACATTAAAGCAAAAGACAGAATGTTACCATAGCATTTTCAGTTGAAATTTATCCCATATCACACCTACTATAGGTGTTAGACAAGAGAGGTAGATAAGTTGAAAAGAAAATCAGTATTCAAATAAAAACAAAGAAAGTTTTGTATGACAGCTTGGACAGACAGACTCAAGGAAGCCTGTAGGAACAAAACATGAAAACTTTTTTGTGTTCTACAGATAAGCATAAGAAATACACAGCAAAATTACTGCAGTTTTAGACACATAATTCTCAACAACTGTATATTACAGCCTGCTTACAGTAGGTTTCTATATGTTTTGGTACTAACCTTAGTATTCTTGTGAAAACGATGCGATTCATTGACACAGAAATGTATCAAAAGTAATCCAAACGAGACCCACTTGTAACACTAATATAAGCTCACACAACTGATAAGAAGTTGTGAAGCAGTGATTTTCTGTTGCAGGCACAGCAACAACGATGACATTAAGGACAGATATGGAGGACAAAGTGTGGCCTCAGTGATACCCAGGATGCTGCAGCATGTGTCAAATCAAAAAAGGACATGAGAGAGGGAGACCCAGGATGGCAGAAAACACAGAAAAAGTGTCCCCCTAATTCAATATATTGCGTTATTTCTTCCTTGGGTCCAGTGAACATTCTTCTAGTTACAGTGAAAGCAAATACTGGAGACTTCTTTAGAAGAGAGCAGATGCCCTGCTGGGGACAAATTATACTCGATATTCTGGTTAATGAATGGTCTAGTCTTTTTTTGAGCTAATTTTTCTTCCCATCTAGCCTGACAGAGTGTGTCTGTGTAACAGTTGCTTGCACTCATGGCCCCTATATTTTTGTTTACTCATAAGTGTTCCATGATTTTAACATTTGAAAGACTGCTGCAAACATTTATCACATCTATGGAAAAAAAATGGTCTCAAATGTCTTAAGGGTGCTTAATTCAAAGATGTAACAGGCTGTTCTCATCAGAGCGGAGACTTGGAAAGTGTTCAGCGCATCTGTGTAACAGAGGAATAGCAGAAGAATAGTGTCAGTCATGGAATGTGACTAGAATCCATCACTAATTGCTGCTGTTCTTACGCTGTAACATTTTTTGTGTGACTCATGTTTGGTGATTATGAGTGCAAGTGTGGTAAGAGATAGGTAAGAAAGAAATTACAGAAGAAAGAGTAAAAATATAGTAAGCTATTATTAAAGACCCTGGAAACCAAATTCCTTAGTTTACCTCAAAACTTCACATACTTACTTCACTCATAACTCAAACATCAGGCCCTTCCTTTGAAGCAGCTTATAATAAATTTAAGACACAACACCACAATTTCTTATGATAAGACTGAAGAATTTCTGTGTGGAAACTATTTGAAGGAATGTCTAAGCAAAAAAAAAAAAAAAAAACGATGTCAAGGAATGCAGAAATATCTTATGCTTTTCAGCTTCTAGTGGATCCATGACCCCTGCTGAGTTGATAAGGAAGAGGCATGTCACAGTTGTAGAAAAAAGAATCACACAGGGAATCAAAGTATGTGTGAAGTAACTTTGGAAACTTTCACTGTCATCAGAAGGGCATTTTTTCCTGATGGTGTGACCTCATTTCAAACATTACAGTAACTATCATAGAGTTGTACTGCACAAAAGGTGACACAGGGAAGGTACAGTAGTTTCTGGTCCTTCTTGGGACTGTTTTCTGCATTGGAAAAGGAGAAATTAACTCCAAAATACTGTACCACTCCTAGTAATAACCAACAGAGAATATTTTGGAAATAATGCTCTCACTGAGTACATTTTAAGGCACTTAAAACAGGTACATCATATTTTCTGTAAAAAAATAAAAATATGCATCGAAGCAACATTCACAAGTACAAGTCTTCAGAACATTGTGTTATGTACAGTCCTGTGCACATGTGCACAGCTACAGGAAGCACACCTCCCTTGTTATACTGTTGGCCGGGTCAGCTTCACTCCCTGTAAGGAAGAAATGGAAACAGGTCATTCAGAGTTGTGCAGTGTCTGAGAGAAAGTGAACACCAGAGACTCTGCACTTCTAGAGGATGAAGAAGCCTGTGTGAGTTTGGATCTGGAATCTTTTCCAAAGACGAACGAATTAAAAAGGCAGTGCCCAGCCTGGTGCCACTGGGAGGTGGTGGAACCTTTACATGGCTCTAGTGGGGTGGTCTGTGAGATGGAAAGCTCAAAAGGGATTGTACAACCCTGGTCTCTTCTGCTTTCTCTGTTTTTGCTCCCCAGCCATGGGTCAGTGGTTCTGATGTATTATATGCTGTTACTATATGTTGTTATGCCCAAAACAACAGGGTTAATTATGGACTGCACCTTCCCAAACTGTAAGCCAAGTCAATGTTTTTTAAGTAGATCGTCTTAGGTATTTGCTACAGTAAACTGACTGACATGCCCACAGAGATCCATTATATAATCAATAATCCAAGCCTCTGGACACAGACTGATCTGCCCACCTCCCTGGCCAGCAGACTTTGTCTTTTCCCCCAGCTTGTCCTGGCTACTCATGTAGCTCTGTGCTGCTCTAGATGGTAGCCATGGGTCCCATTACTGTCTGCAAAGCAGAGAAGATAACCACTGATAGTGCATGGATAGACTCTGTGGATTCATTTCAGTGGTCAGAAGTTCTGGCCAACTATGCAAAGGGAAAATGATGGTCCAATTTAGTCTCCCTTCTGGAAATGCTTCTGTTACTCTATAGAACAAATTTCAGAGCTCTGAAACATCTGAAAGAAAAAAAAAGTGTTTGATTTGCTGTTCACTATGACTGCTTATTGTTAATAGAAGCAATAGTATTTTCAAAGGTTTTCCATGCTTTGTGAAAATTTATAAATTCTGAATGGCAAAAGACATACACATTGATAAACTTAAGCATGAATATAAGTGAGAGTTTTCAAGTGGACAGACAACACAAGAAAGAGATGATGCTAAACCACTCTTCTGCTAACTCTGAGTACATAGCTCAGAGCCTGGAGTGGTACCTGATATAGAAAAGGAATCACTAAAGTTTTGTTTGGTAACTGGATGAGCAAATGTACCAGACTGGTTAAGCCTTTTAAGTGGAATCCTGGAGCCCTACATTGGCCCTCTAAAGATAGTATTTGTGTCTAAGGTATCATTGCCATATTGGGGAAAGAGGCAGGGTCATCAAAGAAACCAGCATTCCTAAGCCTTAAACTGAGCACCAGCTAGGCCATGCACAAGACCTTAGGCAGACTGCTCAACTCTCTGAGCTCATTTCCTAATCTGTAAAGTGGGAAGGGTAGAGTTTGCTCTGAACACCCTGGAGGTAAGTGCTGGTCAGGGAGCTGGGTCTGGTCCATCCTCAGAACCAGGTAAAGACTGTATTGGCTCAGCACACACAGCTCAGTCGGCCACATGGTGGCCTGTGTACCAGACACTGGGGCATGATACAGGGTGCCTTGTCACAAGTTTTCCTCTTCCCATGTATCTCTTGATAACAGTCACTGCCTCATGTGAGTGCTGGCAAGTCCACACTCCCGGGAGGGAGCCAGCTCCCATAGTGCTACCATGCTCTCTTGTCTCAGCTTTTTTGGATCACAGGCTTGCTTTGCTTTGGTTGACAACTTAGCAACACAAATACACAGAGATCCAACGTGTAATAAATTCCTATACCAAGCATGGTAAAAGTGATAATATGTGGGGCTTTTGTTATTTAATTTACTTAATACTCAAAAACATAGTTTCACTGCACAAAGAAATTATATGCCTTGAAAATTAAAACTGAAGTAAGCACTCTAGATAAGTCTAGGTTCTAAACATATAAAAGGCACATGAAATGCAGACACAGATGGAAGATGTAGTGGGACAGAGACAGTGCATACAAGAAGGCAATGATCTCCAACCACCCCATGAAATATACTCTCCAATATGAGAAAATTAGAAAGGAAACTTTAAAACTACAACTTTAGTTGCTTTTTATATTAATTTAAAACATTTAACATTGAATCCTTCTGTTCAAACTGAAATGCGTCAACGCATTATTGTTACGACATTGAGTTCAGAAATATTGACTCAAGAATAATGACATGCTAGCGAAAGCTGGAGGGTAAAGGTTTAGATCCAGTGACAGCATCTCAATGTCATCCGGACCCAAGTGAGGTCTTTCTGGATCTCACCTTCTGCCTCGATACCATCCACGACTTTATCGTTGGCACCAGCACGCTCCCCAGGAGGATCTGAGCTGGGTGATAGATGAGCAGGGGCACGGATATTAGGGACAGATGTTCGTGTCCGGCAAACACGATCTTCAGCATGGGAATTCCTGGTGAACAAAGAGAGAAGAAAACTCAGAGGCAAACTCAGACTGCCGTAAAGTTAAAGACATGCTCCATTAAAACCAGAAGTTTGGAATGGATTATTACTGTATTTCCCCATGTGAATGCACAGAACTGCAATGGGAATGTTTCTAATAAGTCAACAAATCCTTTTCCCTTTCAATACATGAGGCTCTAAGCTCAATCTGGAACAGACGAAGGCGAAAAGATAGCCGGGATTCAAGGGCACCAATAATTCTGCCCCTCTATCAAGGGGAGAAGGGGAGACTATCTAGTGGACTGTTTTAAGAAGGCTGAAAAATACTGGTGAGTAGATGTTAAAGATGGATCTCTTCTCATGCAGTGGTGAGATGGTTGGTTTTTGGGGAGGCCAGTGGTACATTTTAAAAGTTCCAACGCTCACTTTCAGGAGTTGAAAAGATATGAGAAGATAACATGATGTGTACTGCCACAAGCAGAAGTACTTTAGCTACACACACATTAATAAAATCTTTGCAGATTTGTCCATCCATCCATCCATCCATCCATTGTCTGTCTCTGCTCTCTCCTACTTGATTGTGCTGGGGACTGAATGCTGGGCCTCAGGTATGCTAAGCACAGCGTCTGCATCACTGAGCAAACTCCAACCCTGCACATTCTCTTTTGACGGAAGATCTCAAAGTGCTTTGCAATCACCAAGCAAGGCTCATACAGTGGCAAGTGAATTGTCAAATTACTTCTGAATGTTTAAGCTTTACAGTCAAAGTCTTGATGGAAACCGAATAAATGAGCAGTAACTTGTGAGTCTACCAACCTATTATAAAAGGGCAGGGTGTGCATGTTTTTCACAAGCAGCTGTCAGAGAACATTGCTCTTGAGCTTCTGTAGAAGTTTAACCATTATTACCAATTGTCTTAATATGACCCTGGCCCTCCGAAGTGCTGTGTACATCGTCAGCCTTTCCTGCTGAATGGCTTTAATGGCTTGGCTTTCTTTGAATTTTCCTAAGAACACCCTCTGCAAAGGACCCGAGCTCCTAAGTATGCATGATGGGGGTGCATAAATAACTTTTTATTATAACACAATCAGAAAGGCTCAGCTCTTCCAATTATTTTTACCACGTAATAAATTTCAAACTTTTATGCAAAAATGTATTTTATGGCTGCTTTCTTTTTCACAGCCCCACATATCATTGTCATAAACTGAACATACTTAACCCTTCCCAACATAAACGCTCTTAGAGCTTCCAAAGTAGGTTGAAATTTTTTGTACAATTTGTCTTTACACCAATGTATATTTTTTTATAAAACCAAACAGATGAAAAATTCTTTTTTTTTAAAATAAAAAGCTATAAAAAAACATACTTACTAAAAAGCAGCATCTCATGCTAAAGTGTTTCACAGTTATTATAATGGGAAAACATTAAGACCTGCATTTACTGTTCCCAAAAAATAATTCATTTCTTGGCCCAAAGGGATGATGCTAAGAAACTGGGTGCAGGTGGTGGGGTATGGTTAAGAGGGAAACCAAAGGGAACAAGAAATAGGAGATATTTTTGTTCCTAAAAATATTCTTACAATGGCTTCTGGACCCTAAATTCAAAGATCATTGCTGCTGGCTAAATAACCAGAGCTCCCTGCATGTGGCTAGGAATTTCAGCTGTGTTGTTCTCCACAAACTCCAGTGGACTCCAAAGTGAAGCCACAGGCCAGTGCCAGGCTCTGCTGCTACAACAGGTAAACCAAGAAGCCACTGTAAAACACATAAGACACCTAAATGTGAGCCACAGCAGAAAGTCACCCTCAGGTGGTAAATCGGGCAGTGAAGACAGCAGTGCTGATAACCAATGGTCGTCCATGTACCGAGTGCTTGTAGCGTCCTGTACTGTTAAGTGTCTGCCCACATTGACCAACTTGCTCCTTGCAGTAACCCCAGAGATCTGTTAAACCACTACATTGTCCTTCCGCTGAGGTGCTTAAGAGCTCGGCAGTCAGGCAACCCCCCCGGGGGGGGGAGCAGCTGAAGCTCGGCAGGTGGGCAGGTGCTCGGCAGTTCCTGGTCTGCTTTGGGCAAGGTCAGTTCTGGACCGAGGGGGCTAGGCGCTGCAGTTAGGGAAGGTCTTTAGCAACACCCAGCAGTCCTCTGGGATCTTCTTCTCCCTGTAGCCCTCGTGCTGTCCCTTTTCAGGGGTGACTATGTTCTGGGCCTACAGCTGGGCAAAATGTGACATGACTGTCAGGCTGCCCCAACAAAGTCATGGATTCACACACAACCACACCTTGGCCTTCAAGAAGCTTCTAGTGTACCCTGTGCTCTCCCTTCTTTGGACCCAGCACCAACTGCCTGACGCTCTCTTCTGGCTTGTGCCAGCATTTCTCTTCTTTGAATACATCTTTTGTCCCTGGTATGCTGGGACCCTCATTCCTCCTGGCCAGCTGTTCCACTGGCAAGGTTCTACCAATGGGGGTGCGAGAGGAAGAAGGCAGGGGACAGTGGGGCTCCTCCTACCAGCAGCAGCCCGAGTCCCCATCACCAGCGCTCCTCCTCAGAGACCTAAGCCCTGCCCTGCCTGCCGTATTCCCCATCTCCAGTCTTCCTGCAGCTGCTACTCTTGTTTCCTCCTTTCACTTTCCAGTTTTCCAGTCACATTTAATGTCCTGTATGAAAAAAAGTAGATTCTATTCTCCCAGCAGACCTTGGTGGCCCTTTCCCTGCTTTGCTGTTTATAACCATTTTCCTTCCCTGAAAAGGAGAGAAGATCAGGATGATTTGTAGCTGTGTGGACATTTATCAAATTAAACAGGAGTTTCTCTCCACCATCTTATGTGCCTGCATTATTTTGTGATTATTTCAGGCCATTTCATCACAGTCATAGAAAGCCAACACACTATGCATTGGGTGGCTCCTGTGCACGTTAGTGCACTCACACCTCTGTCCCCCTGCCTTCCTGCAGTGCACTGTCTGCTCTTGGTTACATTTCCCATACTGTCCCCAAACCATATGTTCTGCCTTTGGATTTGCCCATCTGAGTTGTCTTCCGCTCTACCACGGGAGTGAACATCCTGAAGTGTGAGTCTGAGGTCGAATCATTCAGAAGCTTACCACACGGTGGCATACAAGGACTTGGTGGTCTGGCCCCCGGCTCTCTCCTTCCTCCAACATCTGCACTATAGCCACGACGAGCACTTGATTTCTCCTCCATCCATGGCTGCCCACAACCTGCTTTGCCTCTTGGGTCTTGCACCTCTGCCCCCTCTGCTTAAGATGCTCATCAGCCACTGTTTTCTCTGTGTCCTTTAGCCCTCAGTTCTTGGGTTGATTCCTCTAAGCCATGCTGTCTGGTCATGGCTGGCCTGCAGCTGCCTTCCACTCAGGCTAACCAGTTCTGTCTTTGAGTTGACTGTAGTTGCTATAATTCCTGCACCAAGCTATAAGCTTTAACATTTTTATTTTTTATTTTTATTTTTTTTATTTTTTTTTTTTAACATTTTTATTTTTGATTATTACTTTTTTTGATACAGGGTTTTACATGCTGTGAGTTTAGACTCACGGCATGCAGTATTGGGGATCGAACTCAGGGCCTTGTGCTTGCCAGGGAGGCCCTTAGGCCACTGAGCTATATCTCCCAGCCCAAGCTGTACACTTTAGCATCAGCACTTCTTATTTAGCTTTGTGCACACAGTTGGTGCTCACAAGGAGTGTGCTGAATGAGCAGATTATGCATTTTTTTCTAGGTCCCATCATAAAGTCAGTACATTGTCTCTTACTCCATTTTTACTACATTCATTAATTAGGAAAAATAGCAATAATTTAAAAGCCCAAACAAACTTACTAGAAAAGAGTTTTCTTTTTAGAGCAAAATTTAAATATAGGATTCTTTTCATCTTGCTATCACTGCAGTAATACAAATGAAGGAAATTAATTTTAATGCTCCCAGGTACCAATTCTGTGTCACCATGGTTGACAGGATTCAACTAGACTTTATGAGATGGCATTTGACTTTATGGAAGCGAACACTATGCACGCATTTACAATTTTACAGGGACTTTAAGCTGTCATGCTGAAAAATGTTTATAAAACATTAATCAAAAAATGCCTCTTGAATACAATGCATTGTCTGAAAGATGTTAGAAGGCACATATTGTAAATGGATTCTTTTTCTGACTAAAGTAATTTCCACCAAAAGCATTTCCCCACTGCTCTACAAGTACACCGTGTGGATAGATGAAGAGCACTTTCTCAGCACATTACTACCTGATCCAAACACTTGGGAAATCACTAATGTACAGCATGCCATATTTCCATGTCACACATGACACATTTGTCTAAAATTATCCAACAGAGTTTGACACTGCAGCACATTCCATAAGCAGAGCTTTCAACTGACATCTGCCAAGTAGGAACTTCAAGTACGAGCTTTCTTCTTCTAACAAGCAAGTAAGGATTTTCTTTTATCCTATACCCAGGATGGAGATGATTAAACAATACATACAAGAACAAGCCCCCCGACCTGCATTTTAAATATGATTATTTTATGTTCTCTGAATTAGAAAATTCCCTTTGCATTCACGTTCAAGCTTTAACAGTGACTACTTTCTGTCAGAGAGACAGTTTTTAATTTTTCCTTGAGAAACATTTCTTTTCCTAGATTAAATATGGACTTTTATTTACCTGTCACGGAAGTTTGGCCTACTGTTCACAACATAATTATCTACTTGACAATCTGTTAGAGTATTTGTTAGTGCACAATGAACCTAGTAATTCATTCATTCAAACAGTGCTTCTTGGGCCTCTTCTGTCAGTCACTATACTAGTTCCTGGAGTGTAAGAACACAGACAAGGTCCACGTGCTACTGGTCACTGCTTCCTGGTAGCTCTTGTGA
>PVJA010017443.1:26415-42393 GCA_004027025.1 Myocastor coypus | reverse complement strand
GGAGGGAAGGAGGGAAGGAGGGATGGAGGGAGGGAAGGAGGGAAGGAGGGAGGGAAGGAGGGAAGGAGGGAGGGAAGGAGGGAAGGAGGGAAGGAAGGAAGGAAGGAGGGAAGGAAAGAAGGAAGGAAGGAAGGAGGGACGGAGGGAGGGAAGGTGCTGTTCGCACCCAGGGAGGCTGGGCAGGAGAAGTGTTTCCCAGACAGAGTAGGAAAAGGATCTGGTCAGAGTTGTGGCACAAATTTTGACATAATCTTGAGCTATTAATTCTTGAAATGAATCGGCCATTATGACCAATGACTTCATTACTCAGCTACTGTTTTGCTTTCTATGAGTCTATCCTGCTTGTTTTCATATGGAATTTTTATTGTGAAGGACCTTAAAGTCTTTCCAGATAAAGGTTCTTTAAAGGAAGTGTTAAAAACATATTAATTTGTATAACATGATCAAGAAGAGCAGCAATATATGAGACGGGTTTTAAATTGTTGAAGCTTGAGAGATTTTAGCTTTTTCCTGAAGGATTGAAAGAATTCTGGGCCTTCTTTGCTGCGCCGAGGACGAAGGCCTTCTGTCACGACACAGCCCTGTGGCACTCCACTGCTCTTGGGCTCCGGAAAGCAGGAGACTAACTTGAAGTGACTTAGGCGAAGCTACTTTCCAGCGTAGTTTAAGAGGCATCATCTTCACCTTTTTGAAAAATCAATCATCATACTCGCTCAGCTGGAAGTTGATGTTTATCAGGGATGTCACACATGTTTTTATCGAGTTTCCCTAAAATAACTTTGAAAGGTGGTGAGACTCTAAGGGGTAAGTATTGTGTGCAGCTTTCACGATCCAGTGTTCAAATAATGTCTTGGATGAGGGTTTCCAAGTTTGCACAAAGAGATTTAAAAAAAACAATAACTAAACTAAAACTTCAGTTGTTTTCCACATGAACCCTTCCCTTACGTAAAGCAGTGATACTAGTTCTGTCTCTGCCCTGGGTCACCTGTGTGCTGCGGTGTGCTTTGTACCTCGCAGGTGACAGGCGCCTGTCCTACCGAGCGCTGCAGGGAGCCCTGATGATCTATTTTTACAGGTGAGAACAACCGGAAGGGGTAAGTGCGGCAGGGGGGAGGCGGGAGTGGCCGCAGCAGTGCTTGGGTGGCCACGGACTGTGCAGCGCCATGCAGGAACCTTGCCCTTTGGAACTCTAGTTTAATATGTAATTGAGCTTTTAGACAACATTTAGAAAACAATTACTTTTACTTTTCAAAAGCAAAAATATAACTTCATCTCTGAAGCAGGTTCTAGACGCACTAGGCAATCATCAACATATCCATTTTTATTAAACTATACAAAGTATGGTGCTTCATTAAGTACCCTAGAAGACCAAAGTTCATTTTTTTCTGAAACTCAGTCATAAAACACATTCTGCCCTGAAACAAAGTTCGGGGATTATTTCTCACTTACAAAATGCAAAGGAGCTTCTCACGAGCTTCTGCTGTACTTCTGCCTGCCTGTGCTCTCTGAGGCGTGTGAGGCGTCCCCTAAGTCCGCCCATCCTCCTGCCCCAGAAGTTCATGGCTTGTGAGTAGGCAGGCGAGCACAAGGCCCACAGGGGTCACAGTCCAGTGTTTATACGATGCACATTTCCTTGTATTTCTTTAATTTAGAAAAAAAACCTCTTAAATTTGTCTCTTTAGGGAGCCAGCATAAAGAAAATCCTTGACTGTTTTCTTCAACTCAAAATCAATGAGTGCCACTGAAACTCAGGTGTCCTAAGAAAAAGACGTGCTGAGAAAGACGAAAGGCTCTGTGAAAAGAGTAAAAAGAAAAATTAGGGAAAATGAGAAGTAGGCTTTGCGTGTTCTGCTGTGCTGGTCTTGAAGCTTCGAGCTTACATCAGTGGGCAAGCGCCAGGCGGTACATGCATTTTCCTTGGGTTAGGCATCCATCCTGAGTAGGATTAGTTATTTTATGTGTATTAAATATAATTTTCTAAACTTAAAACTAATATTGCAAATTACTCATGCTGTTTTTGAGATGAAGAAATAGAACAGTGCTCAGGTGCCCGGGCCCTCGAGCTGCAGAGCCCACGTCTCCTGAGCACACGGGACGTGCCTCACCGCGTGGCGGCTTCTTCTGCTTTTCTTTCTCCTCAGGGAGGAGCCTAGGTTCCAGGTCCCCTTCCAGTTGCTGACCTTCCTCATGGACATAGACACGCTCATATCCAAATGGAGATGTAAGTCTGCTCCTGCCCCTGAAGGCCGCCCCTTCCTAATCTTTTGCTTTATCCCAATACTGTTGCTGGCTCAAGAAAATGTTCCCATTTAGTTTTATAACCAGAAGGAAAAACCAACTTCAGAACAAAGAAATTGTTTCAGTATGGTTCGTAATTCTAATCTATTCAACATTGTGTAAATGCAATTTTAAAGTTTTTATTTAATTATTTTGCTTTCTTAATGGTGGAAGAGCTCCATAGAGGCACAACTGTCAAGGACTCATGAAGGCCTAGCCTAGCGGGCCAAGCTCCCGACCCGGGAGCCACAGGAGGCTGAGTCCCCAGGGGCGCTAGGCAACCTCGCAGTAGCTGTCTGGGGCGCGTCACCTTCCATATGGCCAAGTGATAAGTCGCTAGCGCTTTCTTGGGGGCAATAATCATTACCGCCACTTGTTTTGAGATTGTCGTAGGGCTAATGGAGCAGAAGCACCATGGAATAAATGTGTTTACCTAGATAACCACGTGTGCCTGGTGCACCGGATGCTGGGCAGTAAGGCGGGCACTGGCGGCTCCTCTGGGTACCACTACCTGCGCTCAACCATGAGGTGAGGCCTGGAGATCTCCTGTCACCCGGGGAAGCCGGCATGTGGGGCTGGGCAGTGCCACTCGTGGCACAGCAGAGGAAGGACTGTCGCACGCACTTAGAGAACGAGACCTCGTTCTGTTTGCGCGTGGACATTTCTATCCCACTTTCACCAGCACGAGTCATTGGGTGGCAGAACCAGGGTGCCAACCTAGATCTACGTCACTGTAGAGGCAGAAGTTGGTGCTCTGCAGAAGTGCAGCACGTAAGGCAGCTCTATGACAAACACCAACACAGCATATGTATCTAACAATGGAACCACACAGGCACTTTAAGAGAGCAGAATTGCTCTTTATGTACTGACATCTTCAGTGGTTACTCAGCGGCTACTTTTTAGTTCTGAAATATTTTCCAGTGAGCTATCACAAACTCTGTACACATTGCAGTTATGGCTTTGCTCATGACAGTAGGAAACTATATCGCTCTATCTTTAGGAATATAGCACGACAGGGCTTCCTGGATCGGCCAAAGATCTAACGCTGTGTTAGGATCATGAACTTTGGATATGGATCGAATCTGAACAGTCTTTTTTTAAGTATATTATAGCTAGCTCAGCCTGCCCTGGGGGTGGTGGTGCCAGGGATTGAACCACAGTCCCTGCGGGTGCCTAAGCTTGCCTAAGCAGGTGCTTTAGACCACGGAGCCATCTTGCTGGCCTCCTAAACCTGAATGGTCTTAAGACTACATAACTAGCAACACATGCTGTATACACTATGTACAACAGGCAACATGTGCATTTGAATAGTAGCTGTTTATGATTCTGGTTTTGGGGACAAGGATGAGAAGAAGTTGTTAGGTATTTCAGGTCAACAAGCCTAATGGTCTGCATGGATGTCTTTCCAGTGACAGATACAAAGTGTTCGTGGATTTATTCAACCTCTCAACATACCTGATTCCCAGACCCTGGATCCCAAAGATGAACCCAACCGTTCATAAATTCCTTTACACTGCAGAATATTGCGATAGTTCTTACTTCAGCAGTGACGATTCAGACTAACTTCACGTGGCGAATCTGTGAACAGTAATTTCCCACTGTGTCTTTTTCTTGAATTTCTCAAATTTATGTAGAGTAAATGTAGTATATTTGGTAGTGTAATATATTTGTAATATATGGTTCAACACCCTGGTCTTCTGATTTGATTCTGGAAGTAATTGTCTCATGTTTGTGATGATATAGGCATTTAGATGAAACACAGTGTAGTTAGGTGGTGACGCAGGATGTGATGTACTTGTTATTAAACTGTCAGTTTGCCTCAGCACTTACCTTAATGTGTCTACTAAATGTAGCCATTATGTTGCTTCATATTTTACTGGCATTTAAACTAACATCATGTGTGATTCTGTGCAGAGCTTTTTGGAAGACATTGTGTAAAAGAATAAATTTGGTTGTTTTCAAAATGTTGTACTTGTTAAATCTCTTAAAGACTTGTGGAAGACATCGACCAGAGGCATGTTGGGAGAGTTTATGGGACAGTTATTCCTTTAGCTTCCAGAATCCAAGGGAGTTCTTGAAGGGGCCGAAGAACGCTGATGGCGCAGAACCTGGCTTCTTTCTCAGACGGTGCTAGTCCTGAGCCCCGGGAGGACCCTCGGTCTCATCTTCTGCCTGTGGGCATTGGCTGTGTTCTCTTCTCTTATAGACCACATCCTCTTTCAGGTGTGGTTCTAGCTTTCAGCAACTGTGGCCCTCGAATGGGCAAGGGTGACCTGGCAGTCCTGTCCCTCCCTGCAATCCCTGCACCTGGGGAGAAGCTGTCAGCTCTAGCGCAAGGCAGACGTGAGGGAGGGAGAGACATGTGATACGTACTGGTCCTGTTTAATTTTGATAAAAATACTACACCAAGAGTTTAGATCCCATAAGACTTTTAGCTTTATTTTTTAGCTTGGATGACTGGTGAGTAGTTAAATATTTTATGGAATATATAACAACATCAAACCAATTTAACTTATACATCAGTATTGACCTTGACTGATTAGTAAGCAGTAAGATTTTGGCAGTGTTGTGGGGAAAACTTCAGACTCAGAAGAAAGATGCTTCCGGGCGTGGTGGCGCACGCCTGTAATCCCAGCACTAGGGAGGCTGAGGCAGGAGGATCGGTGTGAGTTCGAGACCAGCCTGGGCTACAAAAGTGAGCTCAGGACCAGTCTCAACTGCATAGCGAGATGCTGTACGCAGGGGGGATTTTGGAAGGCGGCTTTCGTGTAACACCGGTGGGCTGACGGGAGCCAGTCTCCAACCATCAGCCCGGAGCCAGGTTCGAGTTCAGCTTAAACACAGTTTACAAGCAGGAAGCACGAAGCTGAGGGCAGGTCATTACATGATTGATTGCAGGGAATGTAAGAACTGTGCCGTGTCTTGTCAGGTAGACTTGTAGGAGAACATTCTGGGAGGGAGGAGGCCTGAGAAGAGGAGCTAGTGTGGTGGAAAGTGTCCTGACGAGGCCGCTCTTGCCCAGGCATGAAGTCCTCGAAGCAAGCCGTCAAAAAGGAGATTCTCTCTGTCCTGAACATCCGCAGAGCTCTGCACCATCACTTCCTAAGTGAAAAGCACAGCACCCACTTAGGAAACGTTTATATCGTGTTTGATGCTTCAGTGGGTGCACAGGGGCCACATGCAAGCACTGCGCTCTCCTGCCCAAGGCACTGAGGCCTCCGCGGGTTCTCAGATCTGGTGGGCAGTGACCTCACAATCGGTCCCCGGGGATGCCAAGGCACAGCTGTGGCTGCCTGGCCAGCTTCCCACTCACGTGTTGATGTTCCTGGGCATGCCCACGTGCACATGTGTGTGCCCTGTCCATGGTGGTCACACAGAACTGCAGAGACCCTCACTGCCCGAGCTGCGTGAGCAGGCCTGAATCGAGCCACCTCCGGGGTGAGCTCTGTTTCTCTTTTCCCCCTGTTAGCTCCCTACTGTGCAGAAGTCGCCCATGTAGTCATTTTGTCCTTGTAACTGGGGAGAAAAGAACCTATACGGGTTTTTTTTTTTTTTTTTTTTTTTCCTCACAAGCTAGTGAAGTATGTTAATAAATATTCTCCCACCAAAATATCTCGGAATCTTGGAATGAATGACATTTGTCAAGACATACTATTCTTGGGCTTGTGAGATAACTCAGCAGACTAAACACCTGTTTAGGCAAGTGCAGGGACTGGGGTTCAAGCCCTGGCAACACATGTGACACCAAAACAGCCACCAACACCAGGCATGGTGGCACACATCTGTAATCCCTGTGCTGGGGAGGTTGAGACAGGAGGATCACTAGGAGTCCAAGCTGTGTGGCGAGACCCCATACCAAATACATAAAAAAATAGAAAGGTGTACTATTATTTCTATAGGTAGCATGATATGACCTAGTTCTTCATGTGTATATTTTTGCTGTGACTAATGTACACAACTGTAAGAGTTTTGTTCAAAAGACAAGTCAGTAATTCTTACTGTAAATATCAAAATCACTTATAATAATGACTTAAAAATAAGTCCCCATGCTTAATGCCACTGACACATGCTTCTGATGAGTGCTTATGACCACTTTAATTTGCAATTCTTTTGTTTTCCTTTTCTCTTGGTAGCTGGGATACAACTCAGAGCATTGCTCACCCTAGACCAGCTGAACAAGTATTCTACCACGGAACTACACCTCTAATCCTGTCAATTACAGTGATTAGGTGGATTAATCACAGTACGATTGACTAATTAATGCTTTAATTTGGTACTCAGCATTTGAAATTCTTGTAAAGCCGTGCCCAAGTACCTGAGGTTGATTTTCCTGATGGGTAAGAACGAGGAGACCAGGTGCTCAGTGCTGCCCCTGAGCGGCGGCTGGGCTGCCTGCTCCTGCGTGGGGGGATCCAGGGAATCTTGCTTCAGGAGTGCTCCGTAAGGCCTTGTGCTCTCTGGGTGCTGGGAAGCCGAACCATTTAAAGTTGAAGAATAATGTGGTCATATACGTTAGAATTATAAATCTTTGGCAAATACGGTGTGCGAATCACAGCATCCACTTGAACAGGATACTATACTTTGGGGATCCATATGATGGCCATGTGACCTTACTAAATAGTGAAAGCTGGCAAAACTGAAACAGAGCCATTTGTGTCAAACCCTAACAGAAACAAAGTTGAGTCATTAGTAAAGAGGAGCTCCCTGAACATATGCCTGATAGCAAGAGCTGTTACTCGAGATGGCCAGAACTGCCACAGGAGCAAAGGATTGCCGTAACTTCACACAAAATATACCTCTGTGTGGACAGCTGCCCAGTCCCTCCTATCCAAACTTCAACTGACAGCACTGTCGCCATTGATCTTGGGAGCCGGGATAACCCTGTAAAGAATAATTTCCTGTAACTTTTTCTTAATGTTGTTCATGCTCTTTTCCTTTTGAGTTATGACCGTAGGTATTGCCATGGAAATTCTCCTCCCTACACATAGGTATCGTCCTTAGGGAACCTTAGAGACAGGAAGCTTCGGGGCAGTGGAGATGAGAAAGTCTGAAGGCCACGCTTCCCAGGAAGGACAGGAAGTGGCCAGCAGAGGCGAGCAGCCAAGCCAGGGTCTTTCAAGGTGTGCTTGGCCTGATTGAGTTAGGTTTCTTTTAATTTCATTGATCGATTGCCTGTTGATGCTATTGACCAGGGACAGTCGGTAGTGTTGCTGTTGGTGCTGTCGCTGGGAGGCGAGCGGTGTGGGGCATGGCAAGTGAGGGTCTGCGGTCCTGAGGTCTCTGGTGGGAGAACCAAACCTGGGGCACAAGCAGCTGGAGAGGAGGAAGCGGCGTGGGCTGAAAAGCTGCTGGTGCCATGCTGCCGGCCCCACGCTGCCGGAATGTAAGCCACGCACTTCAGAGCAAGTTCTTTGTCGGGGCAAGTGGTCTTATTATAAATGTCGTGGAAACTCACCATGTGTGAGAAGTGTTAACCATTGTGAAATTCTTAAGAATTCTTTAGTATTTGAAGAAGGCATAGTAGAGAAGCACTTTTATAACATAGAAGTCAGTGACCTAGCATGCACACGAACAGACAGGACTCAGAGCCTTTCTGACCACAAAAATACCCGTCAACCACCATGCCAGCACTGCGCTCCTGGAACCTCTGGAGAGCCGAGTCCACACAGGTTATTTGGAGGGTGCTTCTGCCTGGTGGAAGAAAAGGTTTGATTGTAATTTTTCTAACAGAAGAATAAATTAGACCAAAGGGAGAGGAAAACATGGAATTTCTAGAATTTATTTCCAGTGTTGCTACTCAATACAAAGTTTTATTTTTATTAAACTCTTCTACATTAGAAAAAAAATCATTAACTGGAAGTGACGCCGCATGCTATAATCCCAGCACGTTGGAAGGCTGAGCAGGAGGACTGCGAGTTTGAGCCCAGGGTGGGGAACTGAGCAATCTAGTGAAATCCTGTCTCAAATTGAAAATAAAAAATGTCCCAGTTCAGTGCTATGGCTCCAGCTGCCAGTGCGTCACAGGCAAACATCGTAAAGAGAGAGAGAGAGAAAACAAAAACTCATGTACTTTAAGGAAGACGTATTTCCACATATAGTATGTGATATAATTTTATAGTAACTCCTCTATGATGGTTGTCCTTATATTTGATTAGAAGATCATTTTTTTATTGTTTCATTTTTAATATAAAATATATTTTTATTTTGCTTTCTGAGAAAAAAACAGTGAATTTGATTACAGTGTCAAGAAATTGTTAAGGCCAGCAGTATAGCTCAGTGGACTAAGCATTTGCTTAGGTAAGCGCAGGGACCAGGGTTTGGTCCCTGGTGCCGCGCGCTGCACTGGCCCTGCCCTCTGGTGCACTGAGCCCACGATGGAGTCCAGGTGCGGTGTGCGCGCCTGTCATCACAACATAGGGAGGCAGAAATCAGGAGGATCACTACCAGTCTGAGCTGTGTAGTGAGACCCTGAAAAAAAAAAAAAAAAAAAAAAAAAGAATAAAGAAAAAACTTTTTAAAAAGAAAAAAAAAACTTTACAGTTGATCAATCATACATGGTAGATACATGCAAAGAACTCAGTGCCAGGGTTCTTAAAACAGCCCCGCCGGGCAGTGTCCCCCATGGCGGCTGCAAGGCACGCACCCCACCACATCTCGCCCTCTCTGGGTGCACCTGCATCCCAGTCACCGCTAAGCAGGTAAGTTCACCATCATCTGTGTCGCCGCACTTGGAATCACTCCCGCCTTCAGACACAGGGAGGACAGCAGGCCCGGGCACAGCGCAGAAGCAGAAGGGGGCACGAAGAAGGGTCTGCGACCTGGACCAGGCCGGCGGTGGAAGCAGACAGCAGCAGCCGGAGAGCCTGGGGTGGCCTGTTCGGACGGATGCACCCGGCTGAGGGACGGCGTCACGATAGGAAGACAGGCGCGATTCTGATCCTGGGTTGCTAAGCGGAGCCCAGCACGAGGAGAAAATAGCGACGGCGAGTGGGTGAAAAGAGCGGCTCTTGAGTTGGGAAACCAAACCAGCAGGTGCTTCTCAGAATGATGCCGCAGAGAGCCAGTGACAGTGAGCAGCGGTGGAAAAACTCTTTGTTCTGTGATACAGAAAGAAGGGTCTAGAATGTCACACCGACTGGATTTCTGTGGGCAGTGAGCGTTTTCGCAAAATAATTGGTCTAACTGGCAGCGTGATGTGGGGTGGCCGATCTCACAGGGCTCGCAGGGATCCTTTCATTTCACCTGGTTTCTTTCTTCCCTTGACCATAGGCTCTCACCCTTCTGTTCACAGGGTGGCTCTATGGCCATACCCCCAAAAGTGCCTGGCCTTGCCTGCTCACAGGGTGAGAGCCAGGAGGTGAGAAGCAACTCAGAGGTGAGCTCCAGGGAAGGCCACTGTGGTCCCTGCATGAGCCTCACAGCCCGAGGGCCACTCTCGTGCAAAAGGGGAGGGGGATGGAAGTCTACAGCTTGCACCCCACAGAGGAAAACAAGCCCTGACCACCTCTTGGATCAGACCTGAACCCAGTACCGTGTTGGAAATGAAAACTCGGCCAGCGATGGCTTCTTCAAGTTGGAAGAACCTGTGGAGCTCCTCATCCCGCTTCCTCCCAGAATGGGAAATGCGCAGATCTCTGTCAGCGCCTCTCAGGGGCTCTGGAGTCCGCGACTCCAAGGAGGGGACCATCTGCCGCGTAGATGAAGCTCCACGTGACGGCCACGTGCAGTGGCGGCAGCTCGAGGGGGCGTCTCGCTCAGAGTGAAATCCTGGCCTTACGCGGCGTAAGTTTTGTTCTCGTTCTTTGCCTGTGCCCAGCGCATCACACTACAACCGCAGAAACGGAGTCTGCGATACCTAAGGCAGAAAAGCAGTGTTTATTTGCCCTTGCAGTGCTGAGGAAAGAGCAGTTAAAACTTCATTTTCGTGTGGATTTAGGAGAGGTGTCTGTACTGGTTGCTGATAGCAGGCACCTCAGGCAGGTGCAGGAAGAGGTGCCTAAGGCTTTTTTTAAATTTAAAATGTTTTTTTTTTTTTATTATTTTTTAAGAAATCAATCCCCCAAAACACTGCTTGTTAACTGAATAGGCAAATACATATAAGATGAATACTGCACTTGTTTATACCATATTTATTAAAGGCAATGAAGTTTATGCATAATATTAAATGTAATTTCAAAATTTAAGCTAAAATGTAAACTTAGCCAAAATTGCAGCAAATCACAGGCGTGCTGCATAACACGCTGCACTCCAGGCCTCAGCACAAGCAGGAGTTATCCCACTGGGAGAATGGATGCTAGTCTTAGAAATCTTGCTAGCGGGATGGAGTGCTCTGTGCCTCAGGCCGTTGTTCATGTGGGGAGTATGCCCACTGGCACGCATGTAAATTTCAGGCAATTCTCTCGGGAAAAAATTTGATCCCTGAGTAATTAGTAACCAGGCAGACACCTGGAGACTCAAACTGTCAAAGCAGGTGGAGAGAAAGACTTTCTGAAAAGGGTTCCACTTCACAGAATGAGTGAAAAACAGTCATTAGTCTGGTCCCTAACTTCCTTCTGAAAATTTTCCTGTAAAATATTTCTTAATCTGGAAGCTTCTGCAATTTTTAAAGAGTGGTTTATTGTATGCATTCACCTGACTGCAATCAGGATTATTTCCATCTGTAATTTACTTTGGATGTAGCTTTATTGAGAAAAGACATTGATTTTCTAAACCAAAAGGTGTAGAAAGTACCTCTGAATCTAGGTCTTACAATGAAACATGAAATACTTAACTACTTTAGTAAAAAAATTAAGAAGTTTATTATTAAATTGAAAACAATGTCTGGTGTTTGGCCAAAAACTCTGCTCCACCTAGTTGGGGCTTTGCTACAATATTTTAGGTTACAAGGAGCATATCAAGTCAGAAAAAATTGTGCTACTCAGATTTTGACATTTTGATACAAGAAGAACGATTCTTGATAATCATTTTCCTTTCTTCTTCCTCCATTTCCCCTTTCTCTTTCTCTTTCTTTCTTTCTCCCATCTCTGTTCCTACCTTTCTCTCTCTCCTTTTTCTTCACCATCTCTGTCTTTTTGTCCCTCCCTCCCTCCTCCCCTCCCTCCTCTCTTTCTTCCTCCCTCTCACTCTCCTTCTCACAAGGAGAGCACTAAGCACTACAGAATCATGGCCCTTCTCCTTTTCAGCACTGGCATTGAAGCCCTGGACCTCACATACACTGCGCTTGTGACTTGCTGAGTTATATCCTTAGCAATTATTTCTAATCCTACAGCAGGAATTATAATACACAAATTAGGAAAACTATAAAAAGCAAATTAGGAATAGTAATGCATCTCTGATAATATTTATTCCCCTTACATGAATGCTTATCTGTTTCTGAAGTAGTTAATTCTGGTAAAATTATTCCTTTATCTTATGTCTTGACAAATGCATGTGCTATGCATCTATCTATCTATCTATCTATCTATCTATCTATCTATCTATCACCTATCTATGTATCTATGTATCTATCTATGTATCTACTATCTATCTATCATCTATCTATGTATCTATATATCTATTATCTATCTATTGTGCTATCTATCTATCTATCTATCTATCTATCTATCTATCTATCTATCTATCAGTTTCCATTGCAGTCCCCCTTCCTTTGAAAATGTGAATCCATACAATAGTGCTTCTTTTAAAAACATTCTTTTATTTTTCCAACTGGTTAAAGGATAGATTAGTATAACAAACAGTACTATGAGTGCATTAGAAACATTCTATACATAAAAGAGTATATATATATATATATATATATATATATGTATATATATATATATATATAGAGAGAGAGAGAGAGAGAGAGACAGACAGACAGACAGACAGACAGACAGACAGAGAGGAGGGAGTGAGACAGATAGACAGACAGAGAATGGAATGAAACAGAAAGGGAAAGGGCTTCATCTTTATAGAGAGGACTTCCTAGCAATAATCAACAACTCTTCTGTAGATGTGCATATTGGTCTCACTGACCAGAATGCAGGCATTTTGCTAAGTGCAGCCTAAAGGAAGATATGAAATAGTTTTATGATAGCTGACAAAATACTTGAAATATAAAAACTCTTTTGAATATAGATATGTCTGTAAATATATTTATACTTCGAGGATCTTCCTTGATGTTTAGCATGAGGTCCGGAACACCAACTCATGACTCACCGCAGACGTTGCCTCCCATTTTCACATAGGCGTAGCCCGCGGCGCCCCACGAGCTTCCCCAGGAGTTGCGCACGATCCAGTACGGAATGCGGCCTGCAACACACGAGGGAACAGACTCGCAGTCCGTAGGGTTGCAGAGCCGCTGGGGTCCAGTTGGCTTCTGTAGCCCTAGTAGCTCTGAGAAAGGGCAGGCGTGTAACCTGTCACGTATGTTTATGGGATTTTAGATGCGTGCCTGCACTGTAAGTTGGCAAATGTAATCTCATAATTTCTGTTTATATCACACAGACTATATTTGTCAGCATAAACAGAGTAGCTAAGTACATGTGGGCTGGCCCAGGGTCATACACGAATCATGAGAAACATGATTCAGTGCTTTTTGCTCTATTGAGAGACTGAACAAAATGAAGACAAACGTGCAAGCCTAGGAAGTGTGAGGAATGGAAAATGGCGAATTACCACACACGTGTGCTACACTAGTGAGCACTTCTTTTTTCTCAACAATTATAGTGAATACTCCAGATGGAGAATGCATAGCGTATTAACGTTCACACGTTACACACACACACCGCTGAGGTTCTGGTCAGTGGAAGGCCCGCCCCCTCCATTCCTGGCCCAGGGAACAGAAGTCACCCTGCTGGCCCACGGAAAGGCAGAACACCACAAGGTCCCAGATGCACTCCGGGAACGTCGTTGACAAGTTGATGCCCAGATACCGTAGACCAGACTCCAGCTCGCTAGAGCTGGCCGTGAAGTGGCTGCGCCCGGCCTGCGAGCAGGGGCTGTGGCCAGTCAGCACCCACCTGTTTGATCAAAGCCAGTGACGAGCACCGCGTGGTTGGCTTTCCCGCTGGAGCAGTGGTGCTGGATGACGCCCCCCAGGTAGTCCTGCCAGCTCGCCGCGTCCACGATCACAACCAAGGGGCCATGGTGCCAGAGGGTTCTCGCCATCACATCCTCCTGGTCACTGTCAAAGAGGAAATCCTGGTAAGGAATCTAGCTGCCGTGAAAAAAATACATGTATCTTTTTAATCTGTGCATGATTAGAAGTAGGCTGGGTTTCAACTACAAAAACAACAGAGCCTCAAAAATTACCTAGAAACCTGGAAGACTGGTATTTCAGAACTGTATATGGAACCAAGATACCGGCAATCTAGACTTCTTTTTTCTTTCTTTTCTTTTCTTCCTTCCTTCCTTCCTTCTTTCCTCTTTCTTTCTTTCTTTCTTTCTTTCTTTCTTTCTTTCTTTCTTTCTTTCTTTCTTTCTTTCTTTCTTTCTTTCTCTCTCTCTTTCTTTCCTTCTTTCTTTCTCTCTCTCTCTCTCTCTCTCTCTCTCTCTCTCTCTCTCTCTCTTTCTGTTTTGGTAGAGGATCTCACTACACAGTTCAGACTTGTAGTTATCCTCCTGTCTTCAGCCTCCTCAGCAGCGGGGATTACAGGTGTACACCACCTCGTCCAGACTCCATTGCCGGCTCAGCACACCCTGGAGGCAGGGAAGGTGCCGTATATGGTACTAGGGATCGAACCTCAGTCCTGGCACTTGCCTAACCAGTTGCTTAGCCCATTGAGCTATTTCATCAGCCCTTTTTCTTTCCCTTTTTTCTCTTCCTTTTTCTTTCCCTTATTCTCCTCTCCTGTCCTGTCCTCTCCTCTCCTCCACTGCCCTCCCCCTCTGCTCTTTCCTCTTTCCCCTCCCCTCCTCTTCTTTCCCC
This sequence comes from Myocastor coypus, assembly GCA_004027025.1. Lineage (NCBI taxonomy): Eukaryota > Metazoa > Chordata > Mammalia > Rodentia > Myocastoridae > Myocastor > Myocastor coypus. The sequence continues at coordinate 28,208 of PVJA010017443.1, read as the reverse complement.
CTGTCCTCCTTTCTCCTCTTCCCCCTTCCCCTTTCCTCTCTGCCCTCCCCTCTGCCCTCCTCTCTGCTCTCTCCTCTCTTTTCTTTCTACCGTGTAATGCTTCCACTCACAAAACTTCACAGATCAACAGTGCTTCACGAGGTCAAGTAATTTAATGCGTACTTTTGACATCAAGTAACAGGCAAGAAGGGGAAGATTTCCCAGGAGTAATACACAGCTGTCCTGTATATGCTGTGCATGGCTATCACTGACCAGAATGTAGGCACATGCCTATGTAGAGCGTGAAGGAAGACAGGAAATAGGTTTATAGCTGGCCGGCAACCCATTTGCTTAAAATGTAAGACTTCTTTCATAACAAAAGTACCCAGGCTAGACGTTTGGAAATACTTTGTCGTCTATGTCACACCCTGTTAGAATCAAGAGACTGATAAGTCTGTCGGTGAGTGTAGAGGCTAGAGGGGAGAGTTACCCCAAAGTAGCAAATATAACCACACCAAGAGGGTGTGTCTGTAAAAGTAAAGAAGAAACGTTAAGGTGTCAGAAAAATGATTATAGGTGTTGGTTGTTAAGACCACAAAAACGCAATTATTGCTTTCACAGTTATTAAGGACGGCTACTGTCAAAAATCCTGTGTTGTGTGACATTTGGCCTTCATCGATCTTGAAAGTGTGGGAGGAAAGCACTATTTACATTTTTCAAAGGTCAGTTTTCGGGGTGAAGGGCACCACACTAAGCTCCTGATAGTGCAGGCCATCGCGAGACCATTTGGGAGTTTACTGCTTCAGCAAGCTGTGGCGGATGCGTGGCTCAGAACGGCAAACGATCGCGCCCAGCTGGACAGCAGTTTCTGCAAGGACGCATTTTATTCACAGAGGAAGAAACTCTGCACTGCATAAGAAGGAGATGCATGAGCCTTATGCCCACTCTACTCATAGGGTCATGGAACCTATTATCTTGACATTTGCTTTTTAGAGGCCAAGAAGAAGAAAGCTATAATTTTTGCTCTAATACTTGGTGTTTACTGTACCAAAAACATGCAAATACACGTTTCAAAATCGTAGTGACAGAATCTAAGCTTAGAATTTCCTCAGATCTGAGTTTAAATGCTGGCTGTAGGCTGGATTCCTTCCCTGGCCACGCAGACTCACATCCGTGTAACGTTACATAGCTGTGCTGCGTGCAACGTGGCGCACACGTGATGCGTTGTACTCTAACACTGCTACAAACTTTAAACATGACTCCGTTCAGCGTAGGTTTGAGCATCTAATGTGGAACTCATTCTTTAAACTATTTACTGTTTTGTCCTTAAAATATGAAATAGATGGTAAGGTCTGTAGGAACCAGAAGAGCTGTCTTCAGAGTGAGCACACTGCATCTGTGGCCCAGTTACGGGACACGCGAGCGAAGTGCGGAGATGGGGAGGAAAAGCCTTCAGTACCATCTGCGTGCGCTGCGAGGTGCAAAGACACGAGTCACGCCAGAGCTCCCCGCAAGCACGCACAGATGTCGTTGCTATGCTAGTCACAGAATCGGATGGCACAAAGGAGGAGAGAATCAAAAAGAGAAAGCAGCAGACGTGCAAAGAACCACGGGGAGCCAGGCACAGGCACTGAATCCACGCAGACATGTAAATGTTGTGTATTGTGCATGGACACAGCAAAAGGAAGGGGATCAGGGATGGCACAGGGAGGGAAAGAGGGACGGGAGGGAGAGGGAGAGGAGAGGGAGGGAGGGAGAGGAGGGAGGGAGAGGAGGGAGGGAGAGGGAAGGAGGGAGGGAGAGGGAAGGAGAGG
>PVJA010017443.1:0-26315 GCA_004027025.1 Myocastor coypus | reverse complement strand
CGTTCTGTGCTGTGAATGGGTACTCCGAGTCTCTCACCAGTTTCTCTCGTGTCTAAAAGCCAATCAATCAGTCAATCAATCAATGCACCCCAAGTGTTTATGTATCAGTTGCTTTAAGAATCTGACGGAGTTTCCCTCAGCCTGTCAAAGTAGGTTCGCGTTCACTGCACCCCCATATGAGTGTGCTGTGGCCGGGTGGGAACTGCGGTCACAGCCTCGGCGCTTGCTGTGGGCACCCTAGACAACGAGGGTGGTTAGCTTCCTTCTGGCTTGCTGACGCCTCTCCCCCTCCCATTTGCCCAACTCCCATCCCCTGGGGAGTTCCAGGAGGGGACCCTCCCTCCCACGGAGTCTGTCTCTGGAGTGAGCTGGCTCTGACGCCCGTACAGCGGTTCAGACTCGGGCAAGGCTGCGGGCAGGCCTCCTTCTCTCTGCTCCCCCTGAGCCACGCGTCCTGAACGTGGTGTCACTTGCTAGTTGCCTGCGTGGAAACTTTCCCTCCAGGATCCCAGGCTTATCAAAGTGGAGCTGACGCATGCTTCACTGTGGTTGGCTGTGTATAGAGCGGCTTCTTATTCACAATACAGTATATGGTGGAAGATCCTTGGGAACCGGGGAACGTTTGTAAACCCTAACAGTGCCCTCATGAGATGTGTTCGTACAGCTGAGGATGGATGGAAACAAATGATAGAGGAAACCTGAGCTTGTGGGTACTGAGCAAAGCCCTGGCATGGGGTGCAGGGCTAGCTGGGCAGTTCTGACTCCTCAACCACGCAACGAAAACTTCCACTTCTTTCCTTCACATCTAGGAAAAGAGTGATGGGCTAGGTGACCGTTTCCCCTTAAAACTCAGATGCTCTAGGGAAGTGGGTACAGACACACTCTCATTTTTGTGGGACATTATGTGACCCGTATCTGCCAGAATGAATTACTGGTCAACAAATGTTAAGCAACTCAAAGATCTTTCTGAAAACAGGTGTCAAATAAGTTTTGCCACACTTGGATAGCTTGATAGCTAATTTGACTGGCAGCAATTAATTACTAAATCTTAGTAAAGCTTTGACCATCTAGATGTCTGAGTCTGGAAACACCATTTGCTGTAGACAGTAGTTGGAATTTTGTTCATAGTGCAGTAGGAAAGAGGCAAAACAGGACTCCAAAGGCTGCGAGCCCAGGTACCTTGTTCAGCCAGATCAGAGCGCTGAGAGGCGAGCCTCCCTTGCAGCCGCAATCGTTATAGGAGCAGTCGATGATCTGCTGGGCGCTGAGGTCTTCCAAAGGCTGCCCCCGAATGGCCCAGGCGGACTCCACTGCGCCCACCACGCTGAAGGCCCAGCATCCGCCGCACTGTGCAGAGCAGAGAAGACAAAGCGTTGATGACCCCGCGGCCTCTCTCTGTACCAGAGCTTAGGCAATTCAGTGGAAGTTCTCTTTTGAACACCAAGATCTAAGTGCTGTCTCAAGAGAAATCAGCAATATTGCTACTGCACAGGAAGTATTTGTTATGAAAACAGCTGCTTATCAGATATCGTACACGATATGTTCTCAGGGGGAGTTGTTTGAAACAGGTTTGCTTAAAAGGAACTGTTTAGCATTGGACAGGAGCATGCTCAGAGGGAGGGGCACTGAGAAGAGTAGGCAGAGTCGGAGGTGTCTGTGACAGGCCCAGCGTGCTCTGGGCATGAGGTACAGAGTATGTGGAGCAAGCTGAAACCACGAGCAAGCTACACGCGTGCGTGTTTTAAGTTAAAAAATGGACATTGCCGCTAGATGTGCTCAAGCTGACCTGGCTGGCGCTGTGGAAAAGGGACGAGGACAGCTGAGGCTCACTGGGCCCCGCAGCCTCACTCCCTGACAGGCTGCAGGGCTTAGTCACAGAATGTTAACTTATTTCTTTTGCTACAACACGTCTATAGGCTTGCTATTTTATAAACTTGCCCTGGTGTCAGCAGCCACCGCTTTCCTAGAGACTCCATGCTTGAGCTCCGCCCCGCCCTCCAGTCCTGCCTCCTCCGCCCACTGTCTCACTGTTACCGCCCTACCTCAGAGGCAGGCGGGTGAGGGTCGTGTGTGTCATGCTCACTGTCTGACAGAAACAGAACTGCCTGTGTGAGCTGTTGTGTTATAGGACACAACAGGATCAGAAGCGCACGTGCGTATCCCGTCGACTTGGAGAGTGCTACCAGCTAAAGCGGCATCTGCCGTTCCTCAAATGTTGGCTGCATTCTGCTTGCTGTGGATCTATTCATTTTCTTTTAATTGACGAACACTGCCAAAGGAAACCCAAAGCACTGGTACTCAGAGAAAAGCTGGATTAAAGAGGATAAATTAGGAGTACTGGACCTGGAGATATCTTTTTAGTCACAAGAGAAAGTCCTACCTCTAAAAAGCCCCCCAAGCTGGGTGTGTGGGCGCACGCCTGTAATCCCAGCACTTGGGAGGCTGAGGCAGAAGAATAGGTGTGAGTTTGAGACCAGACTGGGCTACAAAAGCGAGTTCAAGGCCAGCCTAAATTGCATAGTGAGACCCTGTCTCAAAAAGACAAAAAATAAATACATAAATAAATAAAATTACCCCCCCACCCAATGTCTCTTCAGTATATTGCTTTTCTAAATGTTTTTCTTTAGTGCACTGCAGATACTTCTTGGAAGAACTGAATGGGTGGATAATGCGCTGCTTCCTATGACTCCAGTAATCATGCAAATGGTCTGATGGTAAAACTTACTGCGCAGCAGTGAGCACCGGGGATGAGTGCCAGAAGAGCGCATCCTAACTGGGCGAAGAGTGAGCAACTGGCTCCGCAGAACGCTCCTCACCCAGGGACGGCTGAATGGGCTCCGAACTCCCGCTGTGGACAGCCTGGAGTGAGTGGAGAGAGCCACTCTGACCTCTGTGCCTGCCTTTCCTTTGTGGGTGATGGGGTGCAAAGGGGCAGGACCTGCCCTGAAGCATGCACAGCCCTCGAGCTGTGAGCAGCAAGCTGGGCCACTGTGGGTGTCCCAGACACGCTCGCTGCCATCTGGCAGGTCACTTCTGACCTCACACGGCCCTCCTGCAACCAATCCCAACAGCATGCTAGCTGCCGGCCTTCCCTCTGTTACTCCTGCAAGTGTGTACTGGGTCCTTTTCAGGCTAAGTTCTTCCCACTGGAGTGCTTGTCTATTACCTACTCACGCACCATCTGTAAAGCTGTGCTCCCAGCCTTACCGGGTTCCCATCAGCTTTTAACATGCATCATCGCGGTATTAACACTGCCATTTGACCTGGTTTCTACCACAACGCTGTCATCGTATGGCCCAATTTTTCAGATTATGCTTTTGGCAATGTAGATGCCACTGTACGTCTGAACTGATTATACTTTCAGGACTACAAATTGAAAAGGAAATGAATGGTGCCGCAGGGTGCGAGGAGATGGTGGCTTTCTGATGGCACTCACAGGACGAAGCAGAGAACCCTGGAGATCACTGACTTGCTGCCTGCCACCAGGGGTGGTAGCCTTGGTACCCTGGCTGGGAGACATCCCCGGGAGAGTGCACTGGGAAACGACAGCGAAGAGTGCGCAAACCAAGGCAGATTCATCTTCAGAGATAAAAGGCGGGCTCCGGCAGCCGCCTCTGCCTCACAGACCCGCCCTTCCTCGCATTTTTGCGTGACGGAGTTGTGCTTTTACATAGAGCAAAGTGGCACGTTTCTTTATAAGCTGGGTCACAGCTGACCTCAGCAGGGTTTTCCTATTCTTCCCAAGAGAGGCGCAGGGGACCTGAAACTTACCGCCTGCTGGTTTCTGACGGGTGTCACAACGTGCTTGTCCCTCCAGTCAAATCTCAACGGCAAAGGTGTGTGGGGAACAGGAGTCTGTACTTCTGAGGGGTATCTGGGGTACCTGGATGGTTTACTTCTTAAGTAAGTGGCTGAGTGGAAAGCAGAAATGAAGAAAAACCACAGCGTATTACACGGAGGGCCCTTGGGCTTCCTTGACTTCGATCAACATTTTAAGCAAAAATAGAAACCTTCTGACGTTTGAAATTTTCCTCTGTGCTTTTTTATAACATGAAATGCATTCTGCCAAACACCTCACAAAAAAATTCTTGTGAGAAGGCTGAAACTGATGTACCAGTGACTTGCTTGATGGAATCAGGCCAGTCATAAAAATGAGCACAGCTGCCATTTCTCAGCTCATAACCCACAAAGGCATGAGTGTCCCCAGGAGCCATCCTGCTATGAGACCATAGCGGTGCTGAGACCTGGTTTTTCGATAGCTCTGTCTTTATGGACAGGTATACAATTACAGTGTTTGGTCCCTTGGCAGTCACTAGCACAGAGGGCCATAGGTATACTTTTCTTAATATGACAAGGTATGTTCTGTAGCAGGTAAGCATGAAAACACATCTGCTACTACTAGATTTGCCAGATTTACAGTGAAGCAATTCCTAAAAAATTAAGCAAAGAATTTTAAATAGGACATGAACAAATAGTAGTTTCAGAACATACCTTTAAACTCTTCAGGAAACAAATAAGAGAATTGATTTATTCCATAAAAAGCAGTGGCCTTTCCACGAGGGAACACAGAATTCAAGTATCGATGTCTCTTAAGACTTTCCTGAAACAGAAAGAAGGAACACTATTGTAAATACCGTGCAAGCTCTCCCAAGCAGCTGTGTATGATGAACTTGACTTTGTTCTTCGGGTGCCAAATGCGAAGTTGGATTTCTCCCAAGGTTAGTACAAGAGCTCACATGGCATTTATGAGCTCTTCACATTGACAGCCGCTGTATTTATATTTAAAAGGCTGAACAGGGGTCTCATCTTTATGTTTCGTTTTCACCGTATATGTTGAAGGTAGGACATATACACTGTTAAATGTGTCCACAAATGGAAATTAAATTTCAGGCATGCTCTGGACACTGTGGAAAATTGCCTCCTACAGACAACCACTCACGTGGCTGAACAGTTATGAATACGGGACGTCCTCCTTCTCATCTTTTTTCCCAGCACGGAGTGATGAAGCGGTAAGAGAGGCCTGCAAGGGTCTAACTCTGCCAAAGCTTTATCGGCAGCACTAGCGCCTTCGGACCGAAAGCCTGAGTGAAAGGGACAAAACTCCAGGAAGGCTTTGGTCTTTCTGTCTGGAGGGAAAAATGTGATGATCATTTATAGATTTCTAAACTCCCAATTTTGTTACCATTTATATTAGGTTTGACTTTTTTTTGTAAGGGTTCTTTAATTTCCTAAATCATGTAGGCTAATGAAAGTTCGGAGGATTCCCATTTGATAAGTTTCAGATTCCAGTTCTCTCACATACTGTTGAATGAGCTTGTGTGTTTATTGGTTGTGTGTCTCAAACCTCGTGCACAGCGCAGATGAGCATACCAGTCTTAGGCGTCACCGTGTTCCTCACACTGAACACACACACAGTAGCTCCTCAGTGTCTGCTTTCCTTTGCGCAATTAGGCCAACGACATTTCCATAGGTCATGACCTTGATAGGCACAAGCTGCTCATTTTTAACGAATTGCTAGGAGTTACCACAGTTCTTTCTCCCTCTTCACTGAGCCTTTCTAGGATAATTACTCATCCATAAACTAATAAAATTGCAAATTTCAGTCTTTGAAGTCTTGGTGAAGCAAGGCTTTGGAAATGATTTGGATAGAAAAATAAAAGTAAAAATAAAGCAAAAATATAAAAGAATGAGCATCACTCCCGTTCTTTAAAAAGGAGAGCAAAACGGAAATGGCCAACGTGGAAAATGAAAGAAGGAGCGTGCTGCATGCACTTCAGGCGTCAGGGTTACAGTGGATCAAGAACTCAATGCCACCAAAGTGGACAAGTTGAAGAAAACTGACAAATTTTCCCCAAACCACAGATTATGAAGGGTAAAAGCAAGAGTCATGGGGAGCTGGAGCAACCTTTTATTGACTCAAGGCATTAAAATTATAATTGAAAATCAACCCACAACGACAACTTTGGTGATGAATTCTATGCAGTTAAGCAAGACACATCACCAACCTCACAGCAAATGAAAGGCAAGGGCGTCCTTTGCAGCTGGGGCAAGGCCAGTGTTGACTTGATTCTGAGCCAGAAAATGGTGCATCAGCAAACTGTGCTGTCAAGAGCTCTTATGAATGTAGGTGCAAAACTCAGAATGAGATTTCATCACATTGGGGCTGGGGAAATAGCTCAGCAGACTAAGCACTTCCCTGGCAAGCACAAGGGCCTGTGTTCAATCCCAGGTCCCCCCTCCCCTCAAAAAAAAAAATAGATTTCATCCATTCAAATTCAACAGTGCACCATAAGGATATGTCAAGTCAAAGCAAGTTCACAGAAAAAAAAAAAAAAAACCCAAAAAAACCCCCTGTTGTTTAATACTTCTTTTAAATGTATTTACTACAGGGCCTACAGGGTCTCACCACGTAGATCAGACTTGTACTGATTCTCCTACTTTCAGCCTCCCAAGCGCTGGCAGTACAGGTGCACATCGCCTGTACAATGGCCATCTCAGTGCACCCCAGGGGGTGGGGCTGGCACAGCATGCTGGGGATCAAATCCCAACTGCTACACTCTGCCTAAGCAGGCACTTTAGTCAGCTGAGCTATCTGGCCAGCTATGTTTAATATTTCAAAATCAGTCCACAGGCTACGCCACACTAACTGAATAAGGACATATGAAAATCAGCATGTTTCAATCAATATATTAAAAATGCTTGATAAAATTCTAAACCATTCTTAATAAAAATTATCAGCAAATTCTAAGACTGAAATAACCTTCTTTAACCTGATTGAGTAGATGCCTGAAAAACATCTTCCCTGAGGCTAAAGTTCTCAGTGTTTTTGCCTTCAGGGCGAGAGCAAGGCGCAGCTGTCGATTTTTATTACTTTTATTTCACAAACATACTAGAAGACTTCTCAGTGAAACAAAAATAAAAATAAAACATATTTTTGTAAAGAAAGAAGTAAGGCTGTCCATATTTAAAGATAGCGAATCATTCCGGCTGTGTCTAGGGGTGTTCCCACGGCACTCCAAGTGGGCGCTGCGGAGGTGGCTGGCCCATCCGTGGGGGGCAGGTGTGTGCTAACCAAGTCGGCATGCTGGTTAATTGGTTTAGCATAGTTCAGGGGCTGGAAAACGGGAAAGCTACTCCTGGAGCTCCACCTGGCTGTGGGCGGCACCGCCTGAGAGGCCTGTACCCAGGACGGGGGAACATCCAGAAGCCCACTGCTGCTGGTCTCCTGCCGGCCCTGCCGTGGGCTCCTTCTTCTTCTCCGTGATGCCTCTCTGCAGGCCAGTAGGCCTTGGAGCCAGCTGACTACGGACAGAAAGCTCTGCGAACCATGAGCCCAGAGCAGCCTTTCCTGCCTGCACCTGTGGGCGTCCGCTGCTTTGTCTCAGCAATGGGAAATGTACCTGAAACACCTAAGCAGACGGCATAACGAAATGGGCGAAAGGGCTCCTGCGGCTCACAAGCACATTGTGCCAAGTTTGTCAGAGACGCAAGATCCACATCAGTAGCTGATTTTTGTAATGGCCATGGATGATTAGAAAATGAAATTAAAAATTAAAACTATGAATATTAAAATTATATCAATTTTTTAACATTTCTATATGAATGTATTTATCAAAATATTTAAGAATTCGATACTGAAATCTATAAAATATTACAAATGACAAGGATGGAATTTATAACGAATGGTGATCTATGCCAGTGTGCACAATTTAACATTGACTGTGGTAGTCATGCTTCCCAAACTGATCTATAGGCTCGACGCCATCCCAACTGAAAGTCTAATTCATTTTTTGAAGACACCCAATAATTTGACAGCCACTTGCAGTTCAGTGTCTCAGGAGAAATGTCAAAGGCAAGGTGACGTACACGAAGCATCTGCCTAACTTCAAAAACGCAAGTGAAATTTGAAAACTAAGCAAGGCTAATTAAAACGTAGCTAAGGCTAATAATACTATAATTTAAGGAACTCTGCCAATGAATAGAAAGAAAAGGAAATACTAATTAAAATTAGTAAACGTTGACTAATCTTACATTATCAAAATTGGGAAAAAACAATTGATTAATAAGTGCTTTTTTCCCAGCACAAAAGGGATGATTTTGAAGTAGGAATATCATCTTCTTGTTACTTAGGAAATCCATACATTGCATATAAGTCATTCAGTAAGAAGGTGATGTGGAATCACTGTACAACACACACACACACACACACACACACAAGCACACACACACATACACACATACATACACAGTATAACACCCCTTTCAGAGTATTCAAAACTGTACACATTGTTTGACCAAGAAGATTCACTTCTAGAATTTTATTTATTACTACATTTGTTGGCACTGGGGACAGCACCTGGACCTCCTGGATGCCAGGCGTGCATTCTCCTGGGGCTTTAAGCCCAGCGTACCGTTTTCCTTTAGACTCCTGCATGTGGGCACTGAGATAGCACTTGACATGCAGTGGGTGCGTCTGCGGGTTTGCATAAATGTGTGGGAGTTTAGCAGCACGCTCTCAGCTCGCTTACAGAGCTAACAAAGTACACCTTCTGGCTGGGGAGATAGCTTGGTAGAATAAGTGCTTGCCTGGCATCACAAGGTCCTGAGTTCAATTCCCAGTATCACAAAAACAGCCAACAGTGCATCTTCCTAGATAACTTTGTACTCATATAAGAAAAACAAAATCAGAGCATTATAAGGTTAAGATAAAATATCTTGAACGCCTTTATGTACTGTCATGTTCTCAGTCAGCTCTGAAATTCCTCTCTCGACTGTGTCGCCTTAGGAATGTCATTTGGTCATCCGCATTTCAGTCATGATGCTACTAACATAGCTATAAATGCCAATTTAATAACAGAAGTGCAGATATTGCGCTTTCTCCCACGTACCCACGTCTGCAGTCTTCAGGGATGACCCCAGTACCAGGCACTCATTTCGAGTCCTACACAACAGAAAGCAGACACAAGGCGCTCCACTCCCAAGTGCTGGGATTACAGGCGTGCACCATCACGCCTGGCTCTAGACTGTAATTTCGTATAGGTCAACAAATGTTTATTATTCTCCACTGTATCACTCAAAAAGCCCAGGCGAGGGTCAGGGCATACGGCTCAGCAGCACAGCACCTACCTGGTAAGCATAGGAATCTGTGTTCGATTCCCAGAAGCAAAAAAAGAGAGAAAAGTCGGACCAGCTAGTATACCTAGTAAACATTAAAATGTTGGATAAGTTGCCCGACAGACATGTGAGTGAATAGGTCTAATGCAAGGTTTTAAATTTATATTTCCTTTCAGGGAATATAGCCACAAATGACACCAGCAGAAAAGGTCTGCTAAAGCTCTTGTGCAATGTCAGACTCACCTTGGTCTCTCGGTGTTGGGCAGAAAGTCTACCTTGAAACATTCTCGGGTGCAGTTTATTTGAAGCAGCTGACCTGAGGTCGAGGGGCTGGCTCACCAGTGAGGGCCACCGTTACCCCTTCCCAGCTGTGTCTCTATGGCCTCACTCTTGCCAGACCTCTGAAGCCAAGCAGGGCCCAGCCTCACAGGTACGAAGCTGGGAGAACCCTAAGTCCCCATTGTGAGACTGCTACGGTCACCCCTGTACACCTAATGACCTACGTCTGTGTTGTCTATAACCTGGTAAAGATGTCACGCGCATCATTGCGCCGAGCCTTCCTGAGGTGAAGGTCCTGAAACTGTACAGCCTGCGTGTTGTCCCGGTGTCAGCGTTATTCTGCAGGGAACTCCTCAGCCTTCACTAGAGCAGGGGCAGAGGCAATGCCAGCTGCCCTGTGGGAAAACAGTGATCGTGGCAGAAACTTATTCCCTCCTAGGCTTCAAAACCAAGAGGCCTGACTGGCATCTCAGGGGCAGTTCTGTTCCCGCACTGCACCTACGAGGCAGCCGTGGCAATTTGTGCCTTTGCGATCACAGGGTTCCCAGAAAATGTCACCGTGCTGCCTGGTTTTCACGCCAACTCTGTTCTCCAGAGCTTTGGAAAGCACACAGTTGGGTAGCATCAGTTAGGTGTCCGTGCCTGTGACAACACACCAGAGGTGAACCAGGTTCTGCGGCAAAGGTTGCCTTTGGCTCACGGTTTCCGGCAGACTGGCCCTACGGCTCCCAGCCTTGGCACCACAAGGATCGCACAAGTGTGCGTGACAACAGAGGGAAGAAACGGTGAGTTGAGACGCCCCCTTTCTAGGCACCTGTGCTAACCTGCCCCTCACCAGCCCCAGGCCCAACTCATCCCTACAGCATGTGCGTTGGCGACACCTCAGGCGCCGCCCAGGATCTGGCAAGGACAGAACCTTCGTGGTTCTCTAAAACCCATGACCACCAATCACGTTGCTTCCCCAGTGGGACCTTCTACACCTCAGCCTCCAGCACTGTCCCATGACTGGGGTCAGAGCCGAGGGCCAGGCGCATGCTGAGGGTGGAGCAGTCTGCCAGTGCGAGACCCACTTGCTAGCCCTGAAGGAACACAGCGACAGCGCCTGGCCATCGGGATCTGGCTACTCTCTCAGACTGTAATTTGTAGGGTGTCCCAGACAACATGGAGCATGTTGCTTCTCTATTTTACTCTTAAAATTTAATTTAAGAAATGTATTTATGCAGCCCCAAGTATGCCTACTTTAGCTAGGTGGCAAACAGCAGCAACAGATCAATGAACCTATCAGTTAAGATATTTTTGCCAAAGGAAAATCTTTAGTTATACTCGACTTTCCGTGACTGCGTATTACAACTGTTCTTGTGAGGCTAGCAGAAGCCTTCCCAGTGCTCCTAGGACTCTGCGGGGCCAGGATCCTTTCTGTCCCCGGGGGCCTGCCTTGTCCCCATCCTGCCCACAGGACACAGCTCCCTCCTGAGAGGCCCATTACTCTGCAGCCGCAGAGCTCCACCTCCTGGGCTTCGGCCCCACCAAACCAACTCGAAGGGGCAGGAGCTGCCGGCACAACTTTCTCAGTCTTCCTCAGCCCAGGTTTTATCAGGATTTTCAAATGTTCTCCTAGAGTTACAAGGTCCTGTCCTCCCTTGGGACGTCTGAAGAGAAGAGAGGGGCTCCTCAGACGCAGCCCTCGCAGTGGGGACACTTCGGAGGCTCAGCATGAGGAACGCTATTTCACACACTGAAGTGCAGAACACAGATTGAAGTTTTGTCCTCCGCGTCCCATACACACAGAAACTGCATTTAATAGGTGCCCCCGGGTTCCCTGCACCCCAGGCCTCAAAACCGATTTTAGGAAGAGCCCGGATCTGCGAGACCAGCTGTGGACTCGGCTGCCTCCCGGAGCACTGAGACTGAGGAGGGCAGAGGGAGGGGAGCATGGGGGGCGGACAAGCAGGAGAGGGTCTGGAAGAGCGGCGACAGGAGGGGACAGGAGTTAGAGGAGGGGACGGACGGCAGGGCCGCTCCTACCCGGAAGGCGGCCGCCCGGCGCGCGGGACTCTGTGCAGCGACGGGGCTGGTGTCGCCGAGGTCGCCGCAGAGAAGGCAGCAGCAGCAGCAGCACAGGACGCAGAGCCAGCGCGGCGCGCGCATCGCGGCTCCCGCGCTCTTCCCGCTCCTCCTGCTCCCCGCCACTCGCGCCGTGCTTGCTTGCGGGCGCTTCCGCGCTCGCCCTGCCTCTGGGATTTCTGCTTTCGTTTCGCCTCCCTTAGCGGATGGGGCCTTAGAGACGGCAGGGCCAGGGGGCGCTGCCGTGCCGCCCGCGTCCCTCGGAAACGGAAGACCCGCCGCTGCCTGCCCGCTCGCCTTCGCCCTGCGGCTCCTTCCCGCGCCCGTCCTGTCCTGTCCGGTGAGGTCCTGCCGGTCGTGCCGGGAGCTGGAGGGTCCAAGCGCACACCGGGGGCAGGAGGCCACAGGTGCGGTCACGAGTGAGGGGTGCGCGAAAGCGCGCTTTCCTCCCCTGGTGGAAGAGGGCGAGGGACACGCACCCCTTCTGCTGGGGGTGCAAGGTAAAGGAATTCTCGCCACACGCTGTGCAAGAGGCCTGGCGCACGCTAAGGGCGGTGTCGCAGCGAGCGGTGTCCCCGGCTTCCTCTAAGGCGGCTCCTGCCACCTTCCCGCTTTCTCCTTTCGTCTTGCTACCGGACGATCTCGTAACCTGCAAATAAGGCCTAAGAGAAACTTAACTCCGAACCTCCTAGAGGCTCATACTCCTGGTTTGCGTTCTCTGGAAATCGAAGAATGAATTGTAGGGACAGCACAGGGTTAGAGCAGGAAACAGTGGAGAGACGGAGAGCCCCCTCTGCAGGGGGATTTTACACAGCAGTGTGGGTGACAGCTGCTTAGGTACTGCTGACCCAGTGGGGAAGCCGGTCGCCTAGCGAGTGAGAGGGCATAACAGATCAAAGGCTTCTGGGGTGACGGCTCTGGGCTCTTGGCTGCCCACCCACGGGGCGGATGCCCTGATGCAGCTAGGCCACAGCTTCTGTCCTGCCGCCCTGGGAGGCTGGCTGGCTGCGGCCTGCAGCTTTTCCGGCTAAGCTCTCGGTCTGTGACCACACCCTGTAGCCGTCCTGGGACGGACCACACCAAAGAGCAGAGGGAAGATGGCAAGTGAGCTTGGGGCCAACCCGGCTGCATCTCAGTTTCGGGTTTTCCACTGGCCTGGGGGGCGGAAGTCTTCAGCAAGGGGACCATGTGACCACGGGTGTCTGCTGTCACTCCTCATGGGGCCCCCTGGGTTCCTCATGCCTTGAAGTGATGTGCACTTGAAATGAAGGCAAGCAGAAACACAGCGACACCCAGGATGTGGCGGCAGAGTGACTTTACATGGTCTGGAGCTGATGGAGAGTACTCCCAGGACAGTGGGCCCTGATCTCCGGTGGGCCCCGATCTCCGGTGGAACCTGATCTCCAGTGGGCCCTGATCTCCGGTGGGCCCCGATCTCCGGTGGGCCCTGATCTCCGGTGGGCCCTGATCTCCGGTGGGCCCTAATCTCCGGTGGGCCCCGATCTCCGGTGGGCCCCGATCTCCGGTGGGCCCTGATCTCCGGTGGGCCCTGATCTCCGGTGGGCCCCGATCTCCGGTGGGCCCCGATCTCCGGTGGGCCCCGATCTCCGGTGGGCCCCGATCTCCGGTGGGCCCTGATCTCCGGTGGTCCAGGATTTACATGGGGGCAGCAGGCAGGAGTGACAGTGCCAGAGTGGCTTGTTGTTTGGAGGGTAGATTATATAGTGCACATCACAGTGACCTGTGGTCTCTAAGAGACGGGGCAATTGGAACTGAACAGGGAGTGCTACCTGGGCAACTGAGAAAGTTAAGTATGTGGGGTTTTTTGGAGGGCATTCTGTCACAGAAAGACACTGCGAGCCAGGAGCGTGCACTGATTCTGCCTCGCTTCGCTTCTTTGCCCTGGCAGCCGCCTCCCTTTCTTGTCCAGAAGCAGGTCCTCTACGAGTGCTTTTGTCCCTCCCACCACCTCCAGAATGTGAAAGTTCTGCTTCTCTCATGAGCTCTGAGCTCAGGGGCTGCCGGCGCCAGTGCAGGCCACCCTCAGCGCAGCAGGCGGTGGCCCAGGTCCCTCGCTGTCCTCCACACAAAGGAAAGTGGAGCAGGACGGGTGTCGCTCAGGATTCTGAGAGTCCGAAGGCGTCTTAAATGGTGGCTGTGGGGAGGGGGGTTGCTCTGGAGGGTGTGGCGCTGTGGCCCCGCTGGGCAGTCTCTTTCTGCTTCCCAGGCAGGGCGCCAGGGGTTTGCTCTGTCCAGCACCACACGTGCTTCTCGCCAAAGGCCCACAGCCATGGCGCTGCCCAGTGTGGAACTGGAGCCTGAGCACACCGATCTGAAATAAATGACTTTCCTTTGTGAATTAATGGCCTCAGATATTTTGTTCTGGAAACAAATCCATCTGGGTTGAGGATCTCACTAAGTGCTGTCTGCAGTTCTGAGTTTATATCCCTGCATGGTGCATGGTAGTGGGGGTGCAGCGTTGTCTCCCTGGGGGCCAGGCAAGGCTGAACGATGTGGGGGTCAGTGTGCACAGAGACACAGGGACCCTTGTGCAGGAAGGATTGGAATGTGTCAGGGGGCAGTACAGAGCATTGGTCCCTGGCAGCCCCCTGCACACTTGCCCTCGCGGGTCACGCAGCCCTGACCCTGGCCTCTCCAGGTATGAATTATATGCTTTTTTTAGCATGTAAAGTTTTTTTATTGTTATGTGAAAACATAATACTCTACAATTCAATAAGAGAAAAACAGCTTAAAAATAAGCACAATATTTCAACAGAACATTTCACAAAAAAAGATACATGGGAGCTGGAGAGATAGCTCCGAGGCACAAGTGCCTGCTGGGCAAGTGCAAGGTCGTGAGTTTGAACCCCAGTCCCACAAAAAAAAAAAAAAAAAAAAAAAAAGAGTCAGAGTCAGGTGGGAAAGTGCCTGCCATCAGTAGCTACCAGGGGAATGCAATCTAAACTCACTCTGAATGACAGTTGAAGGGTGTACAGAATGCCTAAGCCTCTCAGTGAAAAGCACTGCCTTACTTCTCTTAATTTTATAGCTCTTTTAAAACATTTCTTCTTTTGAGTTCTTAAACTAGGGGAACTATACGATATTTACATATATAGGTCTGGTTTATGTCACTAATGAGTACATGTTCTAGATACATCCACTTATATATGAAGTCTTCTAGTTTATCATTCTTGATAGCTGAGTAATATTCCATTATGTGGAAATATCACATGTTGTTCACACATTCTTCAGTTGATGGGCATTCTGGTTGAGCTTCTATTTATCTATCTCAGGTCAGGCTTCCGGGTACATCTGCAATTGATGCATTGCTTTAGATCAGAGAGTCAATACCTGGCACCCATCTTTAGATTTATTGCACACAGTGAATAGCAGGAGTCCCTGACTGAAGAACTAGTAATTAAAAAAAAAATGCACATCTGTTTAGGAAGTAAGAGCGAAGGCGTGCCAACCTTTACATTTGCAGCCATGATATGGCATAACACGGGTGAAGTGATAGATACTTAATTCACAGATCAATGTTCACGCTGACCCCAGAAGTTCTTGTGCACCTTGTCTTTCCTATGACTATTGCAATCCATAAAGTCCTTCTTATTTTATAGTTTATAAAAACTGAGACCCTAGGTCCTGTATTGCTATCCTTTGAATTAAGAAATTCGAGTAAAAGGAAATTCATTTTTTTTCCCTTGGGGTAACTGATATTGTACACTAAATTTCTTTTGAAATAAACTTCCCTAAGTTTGTGTGTAAAGGTTTCCTGAGCTCCTACTAAGAGCCAGGCATTGCTCCAGATAACTGACACACCTCAGTACTTGGGGGCGAGAGAGAGAAAGATCTTTGCCCTTGCTGAGCTGGCATTCCAATAAGAGCCATTTTGTGGTAAAATTAGAGCAAATTTCAAGGGGCAATAAAACAGAGTGAGAGTTGGGGCGAGGGCTGCAGTTTTAAGGAAATCCTTCATAACGAGGAGAGTTTAGAGCAAAGGCTGGCAGAGGGGGAGAGGAGAGGGCCAGGCCGGGTCCAATGCACATGGAGCCCCAGGTGGGAACTGAGGAGGCTGAGGCAGAAGGATTTCAGGTTCTAGGCTGGCCCGGGCAACTTAGCAACTTAGGAAAACCTAGTCTCAAAATCGAAAGGTAAAAAAGTCTACAGGTAGAGTGCGAAGGTGCTGGAATTGGTCCCCAAGGTCTGAAGGAAGAAGGTGGAGGAGCTGGAGCTCCGTGGATATTCAGCTCTCTGGGGGAAGAAGATCTGTGCTCACGGAAGAGAGCAAGGGCCTGAGGTGGAAGTGAGCTTGGAACATGCTGGAAACAGAAAGGAGCGGTGTGGACAGTATGGCAGGGAGGGAGGAGTCACGGAGCCACGGGGAGAGGAGAACGTGACGCGACGCGCGCACACGTGCATGCGTGCGTGCGTGCGTGTGCGTGTGTGTGTGTGGCTTAGTCGGCCCTTCTGTGGAGAGATTAAAGCTGTCTTGCAAATAGTAAACAGAACCCCTTGTAAGGGGTTTGAAAGCCTTCAACCTGGAAAAGCAGAAGTGACAAATATCTGTGAACTTCTGGAGTACATATTGTCGATGGCTACAGGAGGAGGAAAATTTCCAGTCGCTGCAAAATAGCACGCGGCAGATCCTTCAGCCTCGGATTAGCTACCCATCATGGTATAAAAGCGTAAGTCCAGAATTCAGTAGGTTTATACCACCACGGCTCACGGTCCCTCACGGTCCCTGCCTTTGTGGGTAGAGTGACTGGGAAGAGCTCTGCGCTGGCCCTGGCTCCGGTCTCTGCTCGGGCACATGCCAGCTGCTCCGCACAGTCACGGGGACCACAGAGAACCCTGCACTCCTCAAGGGGCACGTCACTCCATGCTATCAGTGAGCACCAGCTTCTCAGGGTCAACTGACTTCAAGCACATGAGGAGCTGAAGGTTGTCCAAAAGTTTGAAGCATAAACTGAGAAAGATGCAAAGGTTAATCCAGAGGAACTATGAGTGGGAACTTATTTGTAAGAGATCACTTCTTAGTAGGGCTTTGAGGAACTTCGCAGCCCTGCCCCATCCTGGAGACCGTAGGCCTTTGCAGGACAAGCGCACTGTGAGAAGGGTCCCAGCCTCTACTCCTCACCGCGACCCCGCAAGGCAGGGAATGATGCCTTCCTTTGCCGGAGAGGACGCTGGCGCAGGCCACAGTAGTGAAGTGACTTATTCAGGTAGGAAGGAGGAAGGGGCGGAGTGAGATGTGCATTGGGCTGTCGGTGCTCAGGCAGCCTGAGGCTCACCAAGGCCTGAAGTGCTGCTTCTTATTACAGCTGCTTTGGTGTTGCTGGCTGTTCTTTAGTCACGCTCCGCAGTACGGGAGGAGCTTCCTGCATTTTCGTGTAGAACTGGGGGAAGCCTGCCATGCAGTAAGGCAAGTGAGGCTGAACTGTATGGTTTTTGTTTCAAATTTTTCTCCCTATTTTATGGAAAAGTACATTATTTTTTCCAGGCATCTATTTATCTAGAATTTGTGTTGCAAGATTTGGTTACCCTTAATCTTGGATTCTGCCTCCCAATTTTACTAACGTCCCTTTGTTGTTTTTGCCATTGTTATTTGGGTTCTTGCAGTCACTAGGATTATCCTTGGTTCCTCTGTCACCGAGAGTTCAGGGCGATGGCTCAAGTGAACAGTACGTTTCAGGGTTACATGTCCTACATGTCAGACACTCTGCATAGCCTGCATTTATGCATTGCTTTAATTTCTACATAAGATGTCATCAAACATCATTTCTGGCCAAAAGAGAAGAAACGCCATCCAATCTACTTCCTGTCATGAGTGAGACTTGTCAAGGCTTATCAGAGACTTTTCGGTTCTCAGTCACAGGTGCGGAGGAGACTGCCAAAAGAATGGGAGACAAAGGAGGAGGTAGGCCCTGGACCTGCGGGAGGCAGCGCGCGTGCTCAGGAGAGCCACGCTGCGCACCTCTGCTCTGAATGCTCAACACAAGCTCCTGAGAAACACCTGGAACCGGGATGGTTTCCATGGAAACCTCAGGCCATGTCGCCTCTGCTGACATTTAAATAAATGTGGGCCTGCAGAGGCGTTAGCTGGCTGTGAACACAGAGCGTAGATGGGCTTTCTTCGAGTCATTGTCAACCACGGCAGCAGGGCAGCGCTGGGTCTCTTCTGCATCCAGTCCACCCCGTAGTCCTGCGTGGTGCTGACAAGTCGGGGTCGTTAGCCAAGGACCATAGTTTTTGCAGGACTATGCTTTATGATGGGAGCCTGAAACTTCATTTATGCAATAATCTTAATAATAAGTGACGAGCATTTCTTTGGTTTAAGAAAATATTTTTTTCAGAAACATAGTGATGTTAAGCTCGAGTGCCTATGTTATAGCATAATAATATCACTAAGCTTCTTCCTCTTCTGGAGGGTTAACAACTTACGTTTGCAGATCAAAAATTAGAGAAAAAGAAGAGCTAGAAGGATAGCCAATATTTTGGTCCTAGCCCTTCAGGATCAGTGAGGACTCAGGACATAAGAGAAGCTGTGCTAGCATTCTATAACTCAGCGGTGTCCCAAATTTCTGTTCAAGGAGATTATGGGGCCACAGAGGAAAGAGATCAATGATGTCTAGTGTGCCTAAGGAGAGTCACCTAGAGAGAAAACATTTGCTCAGGCTTTCACAGAGAGCAAATTGGTCAAGAAATGGCTGTGACTCATACAGATGGCTGACACTGACAACAGTTCTACAAGCCACTGTATGGGGTTTCAGGGTAAATCCTGAGGCAATCTAACTGAGCTTGTCAGATATAAAAGTTACATTTTTTGTTATACAGGTCTTGCTTTAACTGGGTCTTAACCATCCAGAAGAAAAGTCTAACCATGATATATAAAAAGTAAAGCCATATTAATATGCTGAGCTGTAAAAGGCTCGAGTCAACAGCTGCTCACAATATCAGTTCTGCTGATAACTCACTACTATTATGGACTATTGGACTATACATACAGCTACTTTCTCTTAGTTCAATGAGAAAAAAAGATTTATTTATTTATTTATTTTTGTTTTTTTATTTTTTGTGTTATGACAGGCTCAGCCTACCCTTGGGGTGAGCCTGGTGCAGCATGTTGTGCCGGGGATCAAACTGTGGTTTGCGGTTGCCTAAGCTTTGCTAAGCTGGTGCTTTAGACCGCTGAACCATCCTGCCAGCCAATAGTGTCTAGAAAAGTTATGAAGTATGCATCTTGTACTCTGAATGACTACTATGAAGACAACAGTATGCGTTGTATTAATTATTGTAGCTGTCCTACTGTCCTACTAATAGGTTTTAAAACGGTCTCACTGTTATTTCTTTCTCATTAAAATTAATAAAATTAAAAAAAAACAGTTTCATTTCAAACTGCACATGTCCTGGGACTCACACCACGTTCGGCTGGCAGAGCTGCCCCTTCTCTGCAGGGTGGACGGAGCGGGTGTGGGTCGCTTGCTGTGACCCCTGTTGCGTGAGCACTTGTCCCCTGATCCTACAACAGAGCCTGGGAAGCAGGAAGGCTCACAGACAAGGGACAAAGGAGACAGCCACCCAAGAAGGAGCTTACGTGAAAGGGTCCCACAGTGTCCATAAACCTGCACCCTAGTCATTTATCTAGAAACAAGGCCTTGGCAGGCAGTTCAGGCTGGCTGCTGGGTTCACTGTATTGCTCAACTTAGCCTCAAGCTCGCCGCAGTCCTCCCGTCTCAGCCTCTGAAGTGCTGGGGCTCCAGGGGTGCAGCCTCACGCACCCAGCCTTTGCAGCTTGTTATTTATTTTGAACTATTACAGACAACCCAATAGCTCTGACAGACACCGCGGATGTAAGTGGACGCAGAAGGGGCTTTGTGTGGGTGCCTGGCAGGGGCTGGCCCTGTAGGCCGGGCTTGGCTTCACTCCCTGTACAGCCCCAGCTATCCTCGGACTCAGGAGCCTACCCCTTGGCCACTGGAGCGCTGGGATTGCAGGTGTGGATCTGCAGGCCCTGCTCACAGAACAATGTGGCTTCATCGCTTTGAGAGTCACATGGTTAAATGGCTTTTCATTTGATCACCATTTTTGGTGTCTCACTCGGGCACCACGAGGGTCGTGCTCAGGCTGGAACTCAGGCACAGCACCTTCTGAGATGGGAGCGAATGTGGGCTTTTTACTCTACTTAGAGGAGTTGTCAGTTTTCAGGCTTAATTACACCATATGTAAATGAAAAAACCAGGAATTTCTAGCTCTCGTTTTTCCGTGTAGTTAGTGAAAACTAGAGAAGAGTTCTCACTTCCCCGGAGGGAGTTGGCCCAGTGGCTGCCATGGTGGTTTGCATGCAGAGTTCTCTTTTGAAGCGAGGTGCAGAGCCGGCCTTAGATTTCACTGCCCTCACCTTCGGCCTTGTAACAGCAAGTTCACGTCTGAGGGTGCAACGCCTCCCTTTCTCTTTCACGTCTTGAGGAGTTCCTTTGCTAATGGCATCAAAGGTAGCCGCTGTTCACACCAGGGTAACCAGGTAATTTTCTAAGGAGGGCAACTTGTCCAGGCTTTATAAATGCAGGGGTTCCACATCAGACGTCATTTGCATGACCAGGACGAAGTGCCTGCCCTCCACATCTTAGAGGCGTAGAGCTTGGCTTGAGCTCGCAGGCGCTTAGGGTGCAGACGGTGATTGGCTGGCTCCGAAGTTCACACGGTGCTGTGCACCTGTCCTGCCTGCCGAGGTACTGCGAGCTCCACGCGCTCCAAACACGCGCTGCTAAGGAACGAATATGAAGGAAGACGGGCACAGGGGAGCAAAGCTGCACGATGTGCAGCAGCCGAAAGGAGAGCAGGAGTCGAGCCAGAGAGGGCGACAGCTGGGGCAGGATGTGGGCCTCACGGGGCCGCCCGCAGGACACCCCCAGACAGCCCTGCTGGGCGCTTCCCTCACGTCCCCAGAGTTTCTCAGGCGAGGCCTGCTGTGGGTCAGAATGATCTATCTCATGTGCCTGCTGACCCAGAAAACAGAGATTTTCCATGTTCTTGTTACTTTTCTACAGTGAGAGGTAGTTTACCCGGTAAGATTTTGAGGTTTGAACAGAAAAGAGAGGCATGATCCCACAGGAAGACAGTTGATGCTGGAAACTGGAGAGAGGGAACAGCGAGTGGCGGCGTGACTCCCTCTTCTGTCTTTCAAGGACTTTCGCTGCCTCTTGGAGTGGGGAAGCTCTACTTATTTTCAAATCCGAAATTACCTGGCTATTTTTGTGTGAATTAAAACATACCTAGTGTTCTGTTGTTTACGAAGTCCTCCTATATAGCTACAGGAGTTAACACTTCTTAAAAATTCGAAAGCTCAGATATGCTCCACAATTACATTTCAAAGGGAGGCCTGGTGGTGTAGTTCCGAGCCAGAGCGCTAGGGGAGCATGCCGGAGCCTCCGAGTGCAGTCCCAGCTCCGCCCTCTGCAGGCGCTCCAAGTCCAACGGATACTATCACGCTCGTGGGGGATAAAGTCTGAAATGCTGATGGCATATACTCATTAGTGGTCCCGGATATTTTATCTTTTATTGATTCTCAGCAAGATTGGTAATGAATACTAGTTACTAAGTGGAGGTGTTGTACAGCTCACGGAGTGGTGTTCTGTGGAAGTGTGGCCAGTCTCTGAGCTCCATTTTCAATTAACAGTTGTGTTAAAATCATTTGTGCGCTCAACTCAGTCACTCTTGAGCACAAAGACAGGAGAGGGAGCTGGGAACGAGATTGTCCCCATGCGCAAGCCTGACGGGGTGGACAACTGCACCGCGCGCCTCTGCCGATCTGTGGGAAGGGCAGGTAGCACCTGATTGGCTCTGCCTCCTCTTGTCAGCTGTCTGTCCTTTTTCTCCTCTTAATTTCTTTCTCTTCAATTTTACATGCCTGTGTTTGGTAATATGAACAATTGGCTGGAAGATGCCACTGTGTACTACAACCAATACTGTGAACTTCATACTGCTTTGTTCAGTGAAATTCTGTTTCACTTGTAATTTTTTTTTTTTTTTTTTGGTTTTAATTCTAATGTGTCCTCTCTTTAAAAAATTAAAAAAAAATGAGATAGTTTTTATCTATCATCCATCACATTGTGGGGCATTTTACACAAGCTGCCTTCGGGGCATCTCCTAGACGCAGTGGCATTGCCCAGGGGACCTGGCAGGCACGGGGCATTTGCTGGGGACCTGCAGTGCTGCCTCTCGTACTGAGCCGCACAGCTTGAATTTGAAGCAGGCCATGCCGCTTGTCATCCTGACATCGGGGCACACTCACCAGCTGCGCTTTCGTTTCCTCATCTGATAAAGGCATAATAAAGAAGGAATCAAGCGATGCAAAATGCGTAACCTTTTTATAATGCCTGGCTCATAGGAAATGTTCACAACCTCCAGTCTTCTTAGTGCTAGTATTATTGCCATAGGGAAAAAATTCGAGCCGTATGACTTGCTAAATTCTCAGAACTCTTTGTGGCTGTGTGTTTCAAGTTGATTTGATGCGATTATTGGCTAGGTGTGAATTTTTGTTCAAAGTGAAGTCTTTCACTTACTCCTTCAAACAAAACCAAACTTAAGAAAGATCAGAGCGCTGACTTGTGGGGCTACCCCAAGTCTGACCACATGAGGGCAGCATGGCACCATTCGTGACAAGCTACGTGAAAGGTTTAGTATTAAAGTCAAGTACAAATCCTAGATACCAAATCAAATCGAGGGGACTCTGTAACGATCCTTTTAGCCCTACTTCTACTTTCCAATGGAATCGAGGGAAGTTAACAAACCCAACGGCACAACCGATGTCTGCTGAGGGTAGACAGAGCACTTCCTCTGCAAAAGGAGGTCAGCAGTAATTGTGTCTCCAGTTACTGGATACTTGTGGCTCTTTGCTGCGGCTAAGCTTTTGTGGAGGGAAACATACAGCTCAGGAGGGTCTAGCCTTGGGATCAAGGCAATGGAAAGGTAAAGGCTGGACCCTCGCTTCTGGGAAGACTCCGCCTCACTTGCAGGCGGGGAAGTGCAAGATCACTCCTCAGGGGTGGCTTCCGTATTTTGCGCACGGCTGTGTGTCCCTGTGACTCTCCTGAGAGCTGCAGCGCTGTGTCCAAGAAACAGCGGCAAACCACGGAAGGAAGCCGATGCTGCTCTTTGGCTTGGGAATTTTTCCTTCCCTTCTGCCCTGTGTTTCTGAGCACCCCACCCCCTTTGGTGGCGCGCAGTCACACACACACAGACAAGCAGCACCATGGGAGCGACTGCCAATGGTGGCCCCACCGTAGTGCTGGGGAGGGGGCCGCTGAGTGCACAACTGAGCTCCTCCTCACACCTGCAAACACACTGGTCAGGTACGAGGTGTGAATCACGTCCACATGGCTGCACGGCTTCTCCTCCGTCTTCATCTCCGCGCTGGGTGTCCGCCACGCTGGCTTCCAGTGCCGGGCTGGGCCTGCAGCTAAATCCCTGCCGTCCTGCGCTTTCCTCTCGAGTCTCCCCCTGCGCGTCTCGGAATTGGCACCCCCAGCCCCCCGCTACTGCAGGATTAGATGCCTTCTAACAGAATGCCGTTCTAACGCATCAGTGTGTTCAGCGCGGCCTCCCTTCCTGGAGTGAGGTCCAATCTCGGTGTTGTTTTCGTTCACATCTCTCCAATGAGCTGCGATGCTGAACATTTTTCCATATATTTGCTCGCCATTTGTACTTTGGCATCTGAGAAGTCTGGCTTCGTCTCAGACGTCCAGTTCTGGATTGGGTCTTTCATTTTGGGGTGTGTGACCTCTTGGAGCTCTTTATATAATCTGGATGTCATCCCTTGAGGAACAGCCGGCAAATGTTTTGCGACTCATTCTATTGTTTCCTGGGTGATCAGGGTTTGGTTCATAAAGTCTTCGCCTACATCACTGTCCTCAGGGGTCCCACACATTTTTTTCTCCCAGTAGGTTTATTTTAATGTCTAGACCTTTGCTGCACTGAACTTTGGTTTAGTGCCTAGTGAGGGATAAGTGATGTGGCTCTAGATTTAATCTTCAGAATCTGGAAAGCCAGTTTTCCCAGTGAGGGTGTTTAGCTCTTGCATGAAACACAAGGTGGCCGAGTGTGTTTGGAGCTCCTTTTGCGTCTTCTAACTTGTTCCACTGATCTGTGAGTCTGTCTACTTTTGTCAGTAGCATACTGTTTTTATTATAGTAGCTTTGCAGTATAGCTTGGGCTGGTGACCGTGATGCCTCCTGCCTGGCCTTTGTTGCTCAGAGTTGCTTCTGCTATGTTAGGTCCCTCCTGGATCCAAGGAAATTTTAGATTTGTTTCCTCTAATTCCGTGAGATATACTATCGGGATTTTTGACTGGGATTGCACTAAATCTGTGGAACAGTTTTGGAAGTGTGCCTGTTCTCACTATATTAACTCCTCCTACCTAAGATCAAAGGGCATTTTCTCCTTCTTGATACTTTCTTCAACCCTCTGTTCCTTAGAGTGATTCCTAAAAGTGTTTCATTTTTCTGTACTGCTGTGAAGGTGTGCTCTCCTTGATTTCTCTCTCGGTAAATTTGTTTTTGATGCTGCAGTGCTGAGCGTCCAGCGGGGTGCCAGATTTGGTGACTAAGTCTTGATGTCTTCGGTTGCAGTTTGTGGGGTCTTCTGTGTGCAATAGTACATCATTTGCAAATGATAATTTCACTTTTTTCTTTCCTACCCTTACTTCTTTTATATTTTTCCCTTGCCCACCTGCTCTGGCTCGTGTTTCCAGAGCTATCTTGAGTAGGAGTGGCGGCAGTGGACATCCTTTACTTTTTCATGATTCCAGTGTGAAAGCCTTCGGACTCTGACCCTGCATAGGACGTTGAGAAATGTTGAGAGCAGGGCCCGGCGGGGCGGAGCCTTCTCCTGCGCTGATGGGAGTGCAGCCTTGGCAGAGCGGACAGGAAAGAGATGCAGGGAGAGATGGGAAGGAGGGGGAGGGGTGGGGGTGGAGGAGGAACTCTGTCCGGTGCCTGCGCCACCCAGGAGGGCAAGCCGCGTGTGCCACAAGCGTGCGCTGATGAAAAATGAGACACAATAAATAAACAAGCAAATCTCTTTTTGTGTGTACATGCGTCACTGCCTGTTTCTCTGGAGAATCCTATCACACACATTCCTCTTCTCTATATTCTCAGTTGAAGCCAGAATGTAAATTGGATGGTGATTCCCAGATGATGATTGTGCATTACCTCAACAAACAACCTCCCAGTTAGGGACTCTAGCCCCGGCACCCTACACGGACCCTTGGTGATCCTTCTTAGGCCCGGCCCTTAGGAAGCGTTCAACAAACGCATGTCTAATGCGCAATGAAAAAATTCCATCAGTTTTGTGGTGAAAAGTTTTATTTCCCTGAGAGCGCCAGTGTTTTCCACCCCTCCGAGTACGTGAATATTCAGGCTCTCAGCTTCCTGCAGAGAAAGTGCTTCTCATTTTGTTGCTAGGATACCAACAGGTCCTGTCACAAAGCTACGCATATTATAATTTTCTGCCAAAGGACAAAAGAAATTCCACTGTGATTCACCGAAAGAGGTTTCACGGAGGTGTTGGATGTTAGTCACTGCTTGTGAAATCAAGGGGTGCTTGTTGACTCAGTCCACTGCAGTGTGTGACAACTGGATAATATGGGCACTCACATTTTGCAGGTTACGAGATGAGATCTGAGATCACGGAGGTTTACCCGCCATGTGTGCAGTTAAGGAAGAGGGAGACTGATGAGTAGGAGCCCAGCACTAGCAGTCTTTTGAGGGGAGCTCTGTGAGGAACGCCCCACTTCCTGGAAGTCACCACTGTCTTGTTCAAGCGCCCTCTGTGACTGGGCTCTGCTCACCCTTAGCCTCAGGCACCAAGCCTCGGCTTCCATCCCTGTACTGCAGGCATCCGGCCCTGCCCTGCACCCACTCCAGGGCTGTGCCGATGCCTGCTCCCCATCTTGTTCTGGGGCGGCCTCATCCCTGTCCCCACTGAGGTCTCATTCCAGTGTCGTCCCTGACTCTTGTATCTCTGGTCACATACACAGAGAGCCACGTCCTTTTCCATTGGCCTGTTTATGTTCTTCATAAAACTTCGTTCCCCTGCCCAAGTGTATCTTCCCTCCTCTTCGCTTTGCCCTGTCTTGCCTGTACAGTGACAGGTAGTACTGGGAGATCTATGGTCCCAACAGCGTGTTTCTACAGTTGGAGCTTCTGGCTTAGAGCTCCCGATGCCTGTTACGGAGCAGACGTGTGGAGCACACTCTCTGCAATGACCGAGCATCACACAATGCTTGGCAGCTCCGCTCACGAAGCTGGGAGCATCTTACTCTGAAAATGTGGGCCAGGAATAAGCAGACACTGAAACTAGTGTCTTCTCAATTGACAATTGCTATTATTTAGATTTTTTATCGTTCCTCCCTCCCTTCCTTCCTTCCTTCCTTCCTCCCTTCCTTCCCTCCCTCCCTCCCTCCCTCCCTCCCTCCTCCCTCCTTCCTCCTTCCTTCCTTCCTTCCTTCCTTCCTTCCTTCCTTCCTTCCTGGGGGGTGGGCCTGGAGTAGCATGTGGTGCCAAGGATCAAATTGTGGTCCCTGCAGTTGCCTAAGCTTGCCTAAGCAGGTGCTTTAGATCGCTGAGCTATCTCACCAGCCCTATATGAGACTTATAAATTTCCAATTGGAAGTATGCCCTGTGTATAATATTAGGACCTTTTTTGGATGGAAATTGTGTGGAAATCAGTGTGGAGATTCCTTGAAAAGCCAGCGCTTACTCTGCTGAGCTATCACCCTGGCCCCGCTGCTGTAATTTTTCTTGGCTCCTTGTGTCAGTTGTCTGCGCTTTACCTCTTCCTCATTTCTTTTTTTTTTT
>PVJA010017442.1:0-41697 GCA_004027025.1 Myocastor coypus | reverse complement strand
AATAAAAGATACTGAATAAGAAATGAGACAGATTTGTTTTTGAAGTGGGAGGGGACTAAGAGATGTGGGTTGGGGAAAGGATGTAGAAAGAATTAAGATGTGTGACTTTTTTTTTTTTTTTTTTTTTTTTTGCCAATAACATGCTACAGTAGATTTGTAGCATAACTATAAGACAGGGATTGTGATGCCCCTTGACTTGCATTTGTTGTCCAGAATGGCTTTTGACCGGAAGTTCAGTAGAACAGAGTCAAATATAAAAACTCAAAACACACTGAGCCAGCTTATTTTTGACCAAGGGACCAAAAATGTTCACTGGGAGAAGGACAGTTGGTTTAGTAAGTGGTAGTACAAAAACTGGATCTCCGAATGCCAAAGACTAGAACTACACCCGTGTCTATCTGCATGCAGTAACCTAAAATCAAAATGGATCAAATGTCTGAATGTAAAGTACATGAAAAAAAAAAAAAAAAAAAAAAAAAAAAAAAAAAAAAAAAAAAAAAAAAAAAAAAAAAAAAAAAAAAAAAAAAAAAAAAAAAAAAAAAAAAAAAAAAAAAAAAAAAAAAAAAAAAAAAAAAAAACCTATTGGAAGGGAGAATAGGCCGAAATCTTGAAGACATAGGTATAGGCTGAGACTTAAAGAACAAAACACAGACCATACAGGAAATACTACAGAGAAACAACAAATGGTATCTTTTTTTTAAAAAGCTTTTGCACAAGAAAAGAAATTACCAGCATACTGAAAAGACAACTCACAGAGCAGGAAAAATTCAGGCAATTCTCTCTCAGACAAAAGACTTTAACTAGAGCATATAAAGAATTGAAAAAACTCAGATGTCCCTAATTCAAAGACTCAACACAAAAATGGGGATACAAGAGTAATACACACTTCTCAGATGAAAAAATATAAATAGCAAATAAATATGTGAGAAAATGTTCAACATCACTGGTCCTTTCACAGATGTAAATTAAAACAACACTGAGCTTCCATCTCACCCCAGAGAGAAAGGCGATCACCATGAAATAAACCAATGACAGGGGCTGTGGAGAAAAAGGAACCCTTCTCCCTTGGTGGTGGGACTGCAGACTGGTGCAATCCGTGTGGGAATCAGTGAGGTTCCTCAGAACACTAGGATTATAGGTCCTGCTTGACCCAGATCTTCTCCTTCTGGGTATCTTCATGGGAAAAATAAAAGCATCATTCCATAGATATGTATGTGCACCCATGTTTATGGCAGCACAATTTTTAAAGAGCTAACACTTGAAACCAACCCCAATGCCAATCAACTGGGAATGGATAAAGATATGGACTTTTGATACAGTGGAATACTACTGAGCCATATAAAAGGGTTAGTTGTAAATTTTTACAGATAAATAGGTGCCACTCAAGACTATACTCAGAAGTCAAATAAAACAGACTCATGTGTGCGAACATCATATTAGCTTTCCAGTGTGAGAAGCTGAAAGAGAAAATAAAATACATACATATTGTAAAGTGGAAAGAAACTTCAAAAGGAAAAAGAAATGGGCAGAGAATAGGAAAAGAAAGGAAGGGAAAAGGAAAAAATACAACATAGTTAAGATTGTTATACTACTATTTTCTCTTAGTTCATTGAATAGAAAGATTTGTACTAATATGTTTGCCTGCTATCATATTTTGAAACTTCGTTTTACTTTTCTTTTTTAAAAGATGTATAACGTACACATTTCAACTCCCTTGAGAGTATTGACAAATAATGAGTATGTACTGATGAAAAGAAAGAGCTACTCTTTGAGATTTGTGATTATCAAAATTGAAAACAATAGTTCTCTTTGAATTCCCGTATACAGGAAAAAAAATAGCAAAGTGCTCTCCAGTGGAGCGCGAGGCTAGGCACCCTTCCAGTGCCTCCTTCGCTTCTGGCTGATTTCTTCTTTAGCGCCCTCACCCCAGGCCGATTTCCCATGGGACATCTCGCTATCACTCTTGAGTTTGCATAGCTTACGACTTGTGAATCGCACTGGCTGCTCCATCCACTCCGCCTCATCTAACATGTCTTCTGTATTCCTTTATCTCTATCGAGGGGAAAATCCATTGATTTCATTAGAAAAATAGTTGAATTAAGGGAACAATTTTGTATGCAATGAGTTACCACTTTCAGAACTACAGTCACGAAGGCTGGAGCTATAGTTCAGTGGCACAGCGTGTGCCATATCCAGCTCTAAAACATAACAAAAACCAAAAGATGCACAAAGGAAGTTAGGGAGGTGCTATGAACTTGCAGATAACTGGACTAAGAAGAACAGAAGTCAGAAATCTGAAATCATAGTTAAAAGCCCTTCAAGCATCAAGATTTTCATATTTCTGACCAAGCTTCTTACTTGCTCATATTTCTGGATATTGTTATTTCACAGTGTAGAGTTTGTTTAGTGAGGAAAGGTAAATTCTAATATAAATAATTGGCTATCATAGCTTCAAAGTAAACAAGTGATCTATTATTAATATATGCTAAAAATTATTAGTATCTTTATTTTGTGGAGAGCAAGTGTACATTTTGATAATGTATACTTAAATGGTGATAATGAAATAATGCCATTCTAAAATTTGGGACATGCATGGAAATATAAGAGTGAAATGATCCCATATGTGGGATCTAATTATAATTCCAAAATTTCTAACTTCAGTTTTAAGTAAGGATACTGTATTTTCTGTCTTGAATAAATGTTTATTTGGAGAAAGATGAGGTTCTGAAATTGGCAAAGGTAAGTATATGCCAGGAGGATTTAATTGGCACTTCAGAAGAACTCATTTATCCTGAGGTGTTCTGGACTGGTTGCCACATTCTTAGTTTCAACCAGAATGTGCCATAATGTTTTATCTTTAATTGATATTTTTCTACATTAAAAAAAATATCTCTGGCAAGAATCAGAAAGTCCCAATTGTATTTGATAAGAAAAAGAAATTGAATGGCCCTATATTCCCTCACCATTAAAATAAGAGTCTAAGTTCTAGTATTTTGTATTCATGCTGAATTTGGAAAGCATGCTGGAAACCAGCTCCTGCTCAGAGATATCACGTTGCAGGGCTGTGAGTGACACTCCTCACATGGCACACGCAGCAGCCCTGACATGATGAGTCAATATTTTAATCAATTCTATCTTATTCTCATTGCAGTCATTAGCAACCCAGTCAGTTTTTACTAAGCAAACCAAGCTTAACTTAGAAACACATAAATCATTTCAATATGAAAAATACTAAGATTTCTTAATAGCTCTTATGAATATCATTTTCATTTTGGAAAATGGATTAGCTAGGAACCAAAGTGAAATTTAAAAAATAAACTATAAATAATGAGAGAACATTATAGTAGTAGTTTTCCTAAACTGGGAAATATTTGGTGGAAGAATCCTTTTCATTTGAAGGTAAATAAAGAAGAAAAGTAGAAGTAAAGGAAACATTCTTCCTTCAGATCTTCTCATAAGTGAATCTTCTTTTAAGTGATTGCACCCTTGAGTGGTCTGCAATAGTCATTGGTGGCATTTATGCCAATCATGCCAGCTCTTTTCTTCCTTTTAACTGACACACAATAATTGCACACTTTTATGGAGCAAAATGTGATGCTTTGATGAGTATATATATTGTGCAATAATCTAACCAATGTAGCTATCCTTTCCATTACTTTGTACATATCATATTTTAGGGTTAGGACATTCTGGATCTTATCAATTAATAACAATATTTAATTTAATATTATTTAATTTTCTATACAATGTTTCATAATCCCATATTTTGGGTTCATTACATAAAGCTCTATTAACATGGGCAGTATGATTATGGAAATTCTCTCATTTTCATCTCTATGGTCTCCTTAATATTTAAAATAATGCCTAGCACAGAGAACAGTGCAGCCATTTGTTTAATGAATAAATGAAAATAAGGCTCCTGCGTGCCTTGTAAAATTAATAGATTATGGTAACTATGAACAAGTTCACCATAGGTTCACGACCACATGAGATTAGGCCAGTGATTTGCAGAGCTCAGTACAAAGCCAAAGTGAAGCACCTCATGTCAAAACTTACTAAGAGTTTTGTAATAACAGTTGAGCATTAAAACAGGCACAGACTTTCAAAATTTGAATCTTTCCTCACTACTACAAAGGTGGCATTCTCTTGCTGCTCATCTAGACAAGGTATTTTATCGGTCTGTGATTTTTATGCGCAGCTATATTTCTTTGTAGGATTTCTTTGAAAATTGAATTGATGAATGCAAACTTGGTGTACAAAATGTGACATACAAAAATCAATATATCCATGCTTGCTCTTGTTATAATAAGTATATTATAGGTGAAATCATGTTGTTATTATTGTAATTTATTCCTAAAATGTCTACTAAACACCACAGACTTAGCAACTTAGTGTTGAATACAAAAAGAAAAAATAATATTTTGGGGAGACAATCTGTGCATGTCTACCTGACATACAAAGGCATAAAGAGAGCTTAAAATTTTTTCAATAGTCATCTCGTTATGATAAGTACAAATGTAAATTATGTTTCATGTCTAACTCAGAATATCATAAAGATAAATTTTGAAGAACATTTTTAGATTAAATTTAATTTACTAAATTAATTATTTTTTAGTATGTAAACATATACAAAGCACATTGTTTTCAATGACATTAGCTAACACAGAATAAGTATCTGGTACTCATTCTTAAATGCTACCTAATAGAAACATACTTTGTCATTGTTGCCAGGTAGAACTAAGGATTATCTTACTCTTCACTTGTTCAAACGTATTTTTTAGTGTATTTTATTGAAAAATAGGCTTTCATTGTTATAACATTGTGAACTTTAATCCTGCTTCATCAGAGTTACTGGATTTTTTTTTAGACTAAGACAAATAAAGGTCATATATTTATTTATTTACTTATTTTTCCTGAAAATTTTTGTGTTTTTTTGCATTTTTATATTTTATTTTATTTTATTTATTTTGTTAATTTAAATAAAGGAGAAATAACAATCAGACAGTTTCAAATCATGTTCGTAGGACAGGCACAATAATTAATACAATGCATATTTTTCGCTTCAAGGTAGTTGTTCAGAATACAAGTAGTAGACATGATAACTTTTCTAAACACTATTAGTACAAATCTTTCTTCTCACTGAACTAAGAGAAAGTAGTTGTATGTATAGTCCAATAGTGCATAATGGTAGTGGGTTAGCAGAAGTGGTAATGTCAGAAGCTGTTGACTTAAACCTTTTATAGCTCACCATATTAATCTGGCTTTATTTTTTATACTTCCTGGTTAAAATTTTCTGCTGGATGGTTAAGGCCAAGTTAAAGCAAAACCTGTATAATAAAACATATAACTTTTGTACTTCCCCAGTCAGTAAAATCCCCTCAGGATTTATCTTGAAACCATGTACAGTGTTTTTTAGAACCTTTGTCAATCTAAGCCATCTGAATGAGTCACAACCATTGCTTGATCAGTTTTCTTTCTGTGAAAGCCTGAGAAAATGTTTTCACGCTAGGTGACTCTCCTTAGGCACACTATACACTATCAATTCCTTTCTTCTGTGGCCCCATAATCTCCTTGAACAGAAAATTTGGGACACCATTGAGTTATAGAATGTTACAGTCCAGGTTCTCTTGTGTCCTGAGTCCTCACTGGCCTAGAGGGGCTAGGGCCAAAATATTGGCTACCTTTATCGCCCTTCTTTTTCTCTATTTTTTTGTCTGCAAACTTAAGTTATTAACCCTCCAGAAGAGAAGCTTAGTGATACTATTACTCTGTAATGTAGGCACTTGAGCTTAACCTCACTATCTTTCTGAATATCAAACACCTTAGACTTCACATGGAACCAGTACTTTTCCATCAATCACTGATGTTCTAATAAATCCTTTTACAATGTGATAAAAATAATTACACATTTTTACACAGAAATTTAGAAATCTAACCAGATACAAAATTATAACAAGTCAATCCTATGTCAATTCCTCCTGGCTCTTAAGATTTATTGTATTTTAACAAATAACTAGCAGATTACTAGAAGGTGCTCCTGAATTTGTATTGGTGGATCACAGAGTTATGTCCATGGGCTCTATATCTAGTCCTTACCCCCTTCCTCTTAGGTGTACTTCCCTGCTATGCTTTCTGGAGGCTGCAAAATAAGCAGCTTTGCTAGACCACACCCTGGAACATTGATATTCTGTTCCTGGAGGTCAGAGACCTATGACTGAATCCTCCCAAACCATGAACTAAAGTAACCTTTTTCTCCTTTAAGTTGTGAGTGTCCAGTATTGTTCCCAGCAAACCAAGATTGATCAAATGAAAATATACCAAAACTTCACAACATGGAAATTTGTCAAATTTAAAATTTTGTCATAGCTGTTTTAGACCCAGTAGTACACAGACTCAGTAAGTTCAGCCACTCGACATTTGTCTGAGCTCCTACTACATGCCCGCTGCTGACCTGTAAATGATACTACGAAACAGTGGACCCACTCCCAGCAGATTACATTCTAACGGGGAGTGTAAACTAAACCAAGCCAAATCAAATGAAGCCTAACAAACGAGGCCAAACCAAATCAAATCAAATCAATTGTCAACAAAAATAACATATGTCAGGAATGTGAAGCCCAATGGAAAAATGTATACAGAGTAAGTAGAATAAAGGAGTGGTGTTGTAGATAAAGGTAGTTAGGGTAGTGTTCTCTCCTGAAGTGATATTGGAGCTAACTGTAGGCCAGCAGCAATCCATGTGACAGAATGCTCCAAAAAGGTGAAAGACTAAATTCAAGGCAAACATATATTAAAATGGAAATGGACTTAGACTGTTGAAGCAGCACCAAGGAGAACAGAGATATAATTCTGTTCTGAGAGATTTAGGAAACCAATGAATGTTTTGAGAGTGATATGATTGAACTAACTTCTAGAAAGAACCTAGCCTGCCTACAGTTTAAAGAACAGCACTTAAAGGGCACAGTGGGAGGGAGGCAGGAAGATGAGTAAGAAAACTACCATAGTGGCCCAGGTAGGAGAGATAATCACAACCAGGATGGTTGCAAAATGTGTATGCACAACTTTAAACACATTGAATTTTTGTATTAGAACCAAACATTGGCTGATGGATTGGGTGCCACACATGGGAGATAAGGAAGAGTTGTAGTGATGTTCAGCGATTTTAATCTGAACATTTGGATGAGTGAATTTGTCATTAATAGTGAGTAATTCTTAGAAATTCTGATAAAGGAATAGTTTTCCAATTTAAAATTGTGGGAAGATTCTTCAGAAAACCAGATGTTTCGCTGTAATAATATTAACCTTTAGAAAGTTCACTTTAAAGAGAGCTCAAAGTTTAAGATTTCAGGAGAATTTTAAAAGTTACAATAAGCCGGGCATGGTGGCTCATGCCTGTAATACCAGCACTCGGGAGGCTGAGGCAGGAGGATTGGTGCCAGTTCAAGACCAGCCTGGGCTACAAAAGTGAGCTCAAGGCCAGCCTCAACTGCATAGCAAGACCCTGTCTCAAAAAGACAAAAAAAAGAAAAAGTTAGAATAATCCATAAGAAATGCCTCTTCAGTACTTCATATTTTCATAAAAAGTAATGTATATGTTGCATATTTTAAAACAGCATAAATATTGTATGAGATATCCTGTATTTCATTTTATCCCTTAATATTTTATCATGTAAAATTTATGTTATATGCACATTTATTTCATTAGTTTCAATTACAATGTATTATGCCATTGAATGATTAATATTAGTCTCTTTTTATGATACCTTACATAATCTTTTTAATCATAAAACTGCCATATATATTATTGGATATGTATTTCTGTATTTATGTACTACAGTATCTTTAGAAGCTATATCTAGGATATAAATAACTAAATTGAGAATATGGTTATCTTTGCCCAAATGTAGTCAAATTGCTCTCATATGTGTTATGTCAGTTCATTCTCCCATAGCCTCTATGAGAATTCATAATTATTTAAGCCACATTAATGTGACTTTAATATTGTTAGATATCATTTTCTTCTGTTACTCTAATAAATACAAAATGATTTTTACTTTGTACTTCTTTGATTTCTAGTAAGTTGTTGGCTCTTTCATATTCTTTGTATGACATTTGTTTTTTATAAATTTCCTATTCATATCATTTTCTGATTTTTCTAGTGGCTTGCTTAAATTACTTAGTAGTTTTGTAAAAGTCATCTCTCTCCTTTCTTTTTATTTTATTTTTTTTCTTTTATTTTTTTTTAATTTTTTTTCTTGTTTCAGAACTCTTGTTTGTTTATTTATTTATTTTTATGGCCGGCTCAGCCTGCCCTGACGGCAGGGCTGGTGCAGCATGTGGTGCCAGGGATAGAACCGTGGACCCTGCAGCCACCCAAGCTTTCCTAAGCAGGCGCTTTAGACCACTGAGCCATCCTGCTGGGCCCTCTCTTTTCTTTTTAATTAAAATTATTAATTAGTTAGGTATACTAAAAATAATAAATAGTCATGAGATTTTTGCTTGGATATATTTGTTATAACAATTCCAGGTAACTCAAATCTTCATGAAAATGACATAAATATGTCTAAGGATTTCACAGTAGTTGGGTAAGGATTTTGCCAACTTAATATCCCTAGTAATCATGGTTCTGAGTTCCATTTTTCTTCTTGGCTATGCTCAATATTCCTGCTGTATCCTTTCTTCCCATTTTGTGGCCATCTACAGTAATTCCATAGACACGGGAAAATCTATAGAGAAAGCAACTGGTGTAATGTTTTAATAGCAAATAGTCCTTAGCAACATGATTGCTTTTCTATCTCACTGGCTACCATAAAATCAATAATAGACAAAGGAAATAGGAAAAATTAAGAATTGGCTTAATATTTTTAGAATTTACTCTTTGGCTGGAAATATTGCCCTCTGATGTAGAGATAAAAATCTGAACACCTTCAGATGTTTTCTAATAAAAAAGTTGGAATAGCCTCTCTATACTGTAGACACAGCAAGTCAACACACTAGTGGTTGATTAGTATTTTGTAAACTTAATCCTTGGTCATTTGCATTTTCTAAGCATTTGTTACTGATTTATAATGATATTAATGGTTGTATGTTGATATTTTCATAAGAAACTTTGCTGAACTTACTAATTAGGGTAAATAAACTAGCAGATTTGCGTAAGAATTTTTAAAATATTAAGAACAATTTATATCTTGTTTTTATTATTTATTTTCTTACTTCCTTTGTTTTGTATTAACTAGGACTTCAGATACTGTGTTGGATAACAGTAATGCTAGCATCTTTGTGTCTGATTTTAATTGGAGTTGATTTTTTTATGAAAGGACTCATACGGTAGTACTAATTTCAATGTGTAGAATTTTCAAAAAAAATCAAACTCAAACACATCAAATATTAACCTACATGCATAAACATAGGCTATCTTGTAAGGCCTTAGGATTTGTATGTTCAAAAAGTCTCAGACTATTGGCTTGACAACTTCATGAAAATAATTCAAGATTACTTCAAAGATAAAATTTCAGTACCAGCCAGATACATCAGCAGACTAATGCACCTGCTTAGGTAGAGCACAGTGACCAGGGTTGGGTCACCAACACCACAGTCCATGCTGGCCCCACCCCTGCAGCATGCTGAGAAGGCAACTGAGACTTGGTGTGGTGGTGTGTGCCTGTAATCCCAGTGCTTGGGAGGCTGAAAATAAGAGGATCTCCACGAGTCTGATTTACATAGTGAGACCCTACACACTCTGTACTAAATATACAAAAAAGATAAAAATTCACCTCTGCTTTTCAATCACATAATTTGATTTTCCTTGAGTCCAAATACTGATAAACAGAGATATATTTGTTGATAATTTTATTCATTTATTTTTCTCTGAATAATACTTAAACTACTAGTTCAGAGAAAACTTTCAAAAATATCTGGTTTTTTTGTGAGAAAAATAAAAGGTTTTAGTAAGCTACAGAGGTGCCCAGTAAACACTACACACAGGGGCTGGAGAGATAGCTCCATGGCACAAGTACCTGCCTGGCAAGTGCAAGGTTGTGAGTTCCAATCCTGGTCCCACAAAATAAAAAAAAAAAAGAAAGAAAGGAAGAAAGAGAGAAAGAAAGAAAGAAAGAAAGAAAGAAAGAAAGAAAGAAAGAAAGAAAGAAAGAAAGAAAGAAAGAAAGAAAGAAAGAAATCTGCACATAACTGTACAACTAGTACCAGGGAAAAAACACTAAGAAGTACACTATGAGGTACAATTGAAGAAAGCAGAGTATGTGATGTTGTGTTGGTCTGTTATAGCTCATGCACAATAAATATAAAATAGAAGAGCAATCAAGACTGGCGCATGCAGAAAAGGTCCTCACATTCTTTACATGAGTCCAGCGTTTCTTACTGCATGCAGACCCTGAGGAAAACAAAGGATTCTGTGTGCCTAATTATGGCCAATAACTGTTGTTTGCATTTATGTTTGTTATCTCTGGATGCTTTGCTATATCTAGGTCTCCAAGTTGCTTGATGTTTCTGAGATAATGTGTGAGAGTGAAATAGAAAGAAAGAAAGAAAGAAAGAAAGAAAGAAAGAAAGAAAGAAAGAAAGAAAGAAAGAAAGAAAGAAAGAAAGAAAGAAAGAAAAGAAGAACAGTATTCAGGAGTTGACTGAGAATATAGTTCCTTTTATTTGTGCATCCCAGAACCAAGGAATTTGTCACAAAGTCCTTTGTTTTTATCAGGCTTAAGTCCCAGTGTTTCTGTGGTAGATCTTGTCTCAGTATGTGACTAATGCTGTTCTAGTCTACTTTAGAGCATTAAATCCACAAGGAAATCTCCTTTTCTGAGAGCACACAATCAGCTAGGAATCCCACCGAAGGACTGCAGCCTCCACGGTCTCTTTTACCATGTACCCTATTCACAATATGTTCTAGTCACAAAAGAGAATGAGTGATTCTGACATAATCTTGCATTTAGAATTGAAATCCAACAATGGTTGCTCTCTGAAGGTTTTTCACCCTGTGAATTCAACTCCACCTGGGCCAAAAGATAAAGCTTTTCATGCATATTAGAAATGGCACACATATATTCCACTCTACGTTTGTCATTCAAGGGCTTTTTAGTTAGTTTTTAACTCATTGTCACCCAAAGATTGTTGCTGCCCTGTGACTCCCTAGAGAATTAAATTGCAATTTGAGAACCTCAATAAGCCAGTCTGGCATCAGTATCTTCATTTGTTTTTCCTTTGTGCTGTCCATGGAAGATTAATGTGCAGTGTTTTCTGTACTCAGTGCAGTCTTTCTAACAAGTGTGTGTGTTGTCCAAGTCAAAATTCGATGGAGAGGCAGAGAAAGTCGCTACTGTGTAATCGTGGCCTTTTCACCTTTCCTCTGGTTGCACCTACTTTTATTTCTGTCCTACTAGGCAAACATTTAGTTCTGCTTAACTCCTTCTGCAACTTTTCTACCCTTCAGTGCCCAGTCACAGATTTGATGCCAAATCTGAATCTTATGGTATAAGTTGGGGAAAAAAGTGTTCTGCAAAGGTAAAACCAAAGAGAAATACATGTACAGTCGCTTTACAAAAGGAATCATGCAAAAGTCGTGCTCCTTGCTGGGCAATAGCACAGAACCTTGAAATCTTAGAAATTAGAGGCAGGAGACCTGCCAGGTCACCTTGGCTACCACCTACAGCCGCTTTCTGTGTTGCATATGAAATGACATGAGCAGTGGAGCATTTACAGCACCCGAGGAGACGCCACTCCTTGGTAATGCATCTCCCCGTTGAGAAAATGTCTCAGGAAGCAGTCAGGCTTTTCTTTTGCTTAATTTCTCATTGTTCTATGGTACTATGTAGCCTTTAAAAAATGTCACCAGGTTTTGTTTTTCTCCTTCACCTTTCAAACTTACAATCTTTTCATTCTGATTTGTACCCTCTTTAAACAAATAACCCTGCAATCTTGTAATACCATATTATTATTGTCTCCCTTTGTAATTATTTGAGCCAAGCTATGCAAATTTGCACCTTAAAATGCCACCTTCTACATTGTTTCCACTGCTCAACCTTCAGTGCTTTTCTAAAAGGCTGTTCAGTACATTCCCATCCATTCAAGTCAGGAGCTACTTCTTGTAAATTCATTTTGTATGTATTTGCTCAGTTCTTACAGAAAACGCAAGTGGTGTTCAAGCCAGTGGCTACAACTCAAAATTCTACTAAGATTCAGAGGTACCACTGTGATTTCTTTCTGTGATAGTCACAAGTTCAGCATCCTGCAAGCCTAAATACTTGCAGACATGTATAGCCATCTGCGTGTACATGTGAGAAACCCTTGACTGGCCCCGAGTAGGTTTTGCCCTGGGAATAGCCTGAGCATAGCTGCATGATGGTGCCATTCTGAAATCTTTTCCATCTATATGTATCTGAAATGTTAGATTTTACACTCTCTTCTGTATGAATCAACTCTATGTCTAGTTATAAAATTGATCAGGAAAGAAAATACCCACTCAGGTACCAGGACTAGGCAAATTGAATCTGAATGACCTGACTTAGAGTTTCAGGCTTTTCTGATGCCCTTATATTCATTCCTCCTGCATCTACTACCAGAGGATGGATCCCTACTGCTGGCATCATATGGCTTCTTGCTCCTCATTGAATATCATGGGCAAATATGTTCAGCCTTTCCCCTGGTGTCCCAGGGTGCTTATATGTTTACCTAATGTACTAACAAAGGCTTTTAAGCAACAAAAGGACTTCAGATTCAAAGCTTCTGAGATATGGCTTATAACCTAAATTTTTAGAATTGTCTCGTCTTGTGTTAATTTTTTTGTCTCATCTCCACATATTTTTCTTCACTCCTGAGTACCAAGTATAAACATTACGATGTCTCAAATTAAGACTCTTTGGAACCTAAGGAAAAGGATGCTTAGAGATGAAGATTGTCTTACCCTTGAAGACTTTGCTGAGGTAGGAACTAGCTATATCATTAAAAAATAATTATAAAGTTTTATGAATTTTTCTCTTCAGGAAGAATCAGTATACATTTGAAACACTCCCCAACTGTGAAAATAAAACCCAGGTTTGATAAAATTTTTCAGTTTGTACTGTTCTAGAAGGAAAACAGGGTGAATTACAGGAGCAGGGTGTGGAAGAGAAAATCAGAGACAGAATGGCTGGTAGGAGAGAGAGAAAGAAGAATGAATTATGTGGTGAGTGCTTAACATGCAAGATAGTACTTTATGCTCATCGCCTTGTTCACTCATTACCTAAACGACTCCAGGCAGGTAAATGGAAAACAAGTCTCTCTCACTCCCTCTGGCTCATACCCTTCCGCCCACATACTGCACTATTTTTCAGAGACATGAGGATTAATGAGACAATAATGCTGGTAAAGTGTTCTAATTTCCTTTGAGAGAAAGAGCTATAAAATTTTATTGTTATTGTTATTCTTATTATTGAAGCTCAATGAGTACTTCAGTAGTGCTGTGGATGTAACTAATATTACTCTCATTTATTTTATTTAGGGAAGTAGACTCTAAAAAAAGAGCAAGCAGATTTACTGTATCTCAGATGGTTATCTAGTGCAACTTTGCAGATTGGGACCTTGAGGACGAAATCTCTAAAATCACAGATGGACTAAGGGGGAAAGTGAAAACTGTAAGCCGGTGGGTTCTCTTTCTGATGCTGGGCTCATCAGTGGGTGAGAAAAAGTGGACTGAGGTGAAAATGTTGGCAAAATTCAGTCTTGTCATCCTACAAGTGTTAAAGACAGAAAGGCACAATAATTCTACTTTTTTGTGGGTGTAACAAAGAACTCAACCCAGATCAATTACTTGTCTAGGAAGACAGACACTTTTCCCCCTTTCATGAAAGGGAGTTAATTGTCTTAAACTTTGAAACATCATGGAAAGTGCACAAAAATATTCCAAAAAACAAGCACGTGTATGTATTGAAATACAAACATGAATGTAGTATCATAGTTATAGGTTTGTCATTTTTAAAAGCCTTTACCACCCAATAATTCAGTTCCCTATTCCTAATTGCAGCTTTAAACATATACCCCTGAAAAGTAGCATGATTAGTTAGCAGTGCTCAGAAATCAATTAAGGTCCCCTTTAACTGCAACATTCTTCCCTTTCATTTATTACAAATGAATAACTTTGTACTAATTGATTTCACCTTGAATTTCTCTAATATTTTTCTAGGATGTCAATACAAAACTAAAAACTGAAAGGTTTTTTTTTTTTTCTGGCTGGCACTTGGAATGGGGAATGTGGAGGCCCTCAGGAGTCTTAGTGTCTTATTCTTTTTTTTTTTTTTTTAATTTATTTTATTTTATTTATTTATTTGTTTCTTGTTTCAGAACCTTTATTTGTTTATTCACTCATTTTTATGGCCGGCTCAGCCCACCCCCAAGGGCAGGGCTGGCGCAGCATGTGGTGCCGGGGATCGAACCGAGGTCCCTGAAGCCACCCAAGCTTTCCCAAGCAGGCGCTTTAAACCACTGAGCCATCCCACCGGGCCCTTAGTGTCTTATTCTTATGTCCTATCTGTTATTCCTATGAATAACCAAGCCTCTCAGTTGCATTTAGGTGCATATGATTTCTAAGGATAAAATTTCACTGATTAACACAAAATCTACCATGGTAGGTTCTTCATTCACTGTAGTCTGGAAAGCATTTTTCTGCTACCCATCTCCAAAGCCCACCTTTTCCTTGACCAATCTTGTTTTCCAACTAAAATTGCCTAACACTTAGATTTACGGGTG
Source organism: Myocastor coypus (assembly GCA_004027025.1). Lineage (NCBI taxonomy): Eukaryota > Metazoa > Chordata > Mammalia > Rodentia > Myocastoridae > Myocastor > Myocastor coypus. The sequence goes on along the minus strand of PVJA010017442.1, from coordinate 26,961 downwards.
GGGGAGAAGCATTGGAGGGAAGATACAGAGAATACCCAATCAAGAGAAAAATAGACACCACTAAGGGATTTTAAGCATATATGGAAATTAGATATCTCAAGTTGGAAACAAATCTATTATCTGAGACTCACAGCACCTGCCTTTTATTTGTTGGTAATCTTACTTCAGTGGAAAAAAAATCCTCTTTAACCACATTCTTTCACATTCCCAGCCATCATCTCCCTAGGAATCTTAGTCTCATTAATGAACTTCCTTCTTCTGATTGAAAAAAAAAAAGGAAGACAATTTTTGTAGTTCAACATATGTACTTGAAGTAATGGAGTGACTTATTTTTCTAGTATTCTAGTACAATAGCTAACTAAGAGCAGGTGTGTAGAATGCTAGTTAAATGGATTCATGTGCTGGTGATGAATTTATATAATTGGGTTTTTTTTAGTATTTCAACTGTTCAGTCTTTGTGGGTGAGCGAGAGTAACCGCATTCATTCTGTGGTTATTAGAGGTTTTCAATCTGGGAAGTAACATTCTTCACCTTTATCTCTTTAAAAAAAACTATAGAGTTAATTGCAATCAGAGTTTAGTCAGAGAAACTATTGGTGGCAACTTCAGTAGCTAAGAAAGAAACCATGTTTAGATCAGGCCATTAAACAATGCAGTATCATCTGGGTGGCTTGTAAGGGTGTATTTCGCAGAGTTTTAGATGATAGACATCTGAGATCATGGTTCTGGTGTGGCTTCCAGGCTGCAGACTGCCATCTTCCTGTGGCCTCCCATAATGAAAACAGACTGATCTACCTCTCTGGTTCCTACTTAAAAGAGCACTAATCTCATGCACAAGGGTCCCACTTTCATGATCTCATTACGTCCTGATTATCTCTCTGGTAACACTTCCAGATGATAGCATACTGGGATTAGGACTTCAACACTTGAATTTTTTTGTGCACACAAATATTGAGTTTATTGTACATATTGTTCATGAGGACTCTCAGCAATATCAGAGATAGGGAGCAACAATGTTTAAACTAGACAGCAGGTAATGATGCTCAACTGGGAACAAAGTTAATAGAACTGAAATTCTTGTGCTCTTAACTCATTAAATTGGAAACATGAGATGCAAATAAGATTTCTTATTCATTCAACATGCTCATTAAATGGTGTCCCCAAGAGCTGTATAGGAATCTGAGAGAAGATAACAAATATTTCTTTCCATTAAGTTTGAGCTGTAAAATACCAAAGTTTGTTGTTCCAGTAGACAAAATTTTGGATTTAATCTATGGAACAAATGAAAGCAAAACCATTGTTGGAACTTACCTATGATTAAAGCTATGGGAAGGTACTTCTGAGTAACAGTATTTGGTCCAAAACTGGAAGGTTATAGCTCTAGTAGAATCAACACACACACACAAAAAAAAAAAAAAAATGCACAAAAGTCACTGAAAGAGAAGGAATAACAATAGGTATATTTTGGAAACAACCCAAATGCCTATGAAGTGAGAAATAGATAAAAAAAAAATGTGGCATTTTTACGCAATAGAGTACTACTCAGATATACCAAAAGATGAATTTGAGGCTTTTATAGGTAAATGGATGCACCTAGAGACAATACTCATCATTGAAATAAATCTGACCCGCATGTACAAACATTATTATTGTCTCACTAGTGTCAGAATTGAAAGAATGAATAAAATCTGAAAGTTGTAATAAAAAGTTAATGTATAGAATACAGTATAGATATTAAGATAGTTTCTAGACAGAGGGAGGCAAAGCATAGTGAACATGTGTTAAAGGAATGCTGTACAGTTCTGAAAATAGATTTTAAATTAGGACTGGGATGCTATGCTTGGTTTTGCTGAAAATTTTTTCATTGTCTCATAGCAAAGAAAGTCATTGTGGTGGCTGAAAATAAGAGGTCATGCTAAGAGGTATTTATAATGTCTTCTTGAAGACCCTAGTTTAGAGAAGAAAGAAAGTGATAGTTGGTTATTGACATATTATCAAATAGAATTTTGGAAATAGCATAGAAGAGTGAAGATACAGATGATTGCTGAAGCTACCTTTCTTAAAGAAGCTGAAGGGAAAATGGGAGTCCACAGATGACCTTTCATGAGTACTTCAGTTATACCATATAGCATCTGAGCAATGTAACCATAATGAAACTTTATTCATTTTTTTTTCAATAAACATTATTGAATACTTGGTAAATTCTAATCACGGACAGTATCTATGTTCAGATGACTAATTTGATTGAGGAAATGGGAGATAACATGCGTGGGAAGAGAAGAGGTTGATGTGAGAAGCCTTTCAGACACAGGGGTCAATATTAAAAAGCTGGAGAGAGCAAAAAGGAATTAGATGTTCACCAAAGTTGGTTAACTACAATGAGGCAAAGGTGTATAGTGCATGGAAGTTGGTAGGTTGGTTATTATTTGCAGCATATATGAGTGGCATTTAAAGTGGAGCATCACCTGCTTTGGAATCGGCAGAAGAGTAACGGAGTAAGTCTTCAAGTTAAGTCTGGATGAGTCATGGAGCACGATCTTGGGCACAGTATCAGCTTTTCCTTTCCAGTGCTGCTGCCCTGTCCTTTTTCCTTGCTCAAAAACTAAAAAAAGCAACTTGCCCTTCCACACGATGTCATGCTTGGAGCCAGCTGACCATGCTCTGAACCCAAGTATAAGCTAAATTAGAACTCTTCTGTAAGTTGTGGGTGTCAGGTATGGTGTCAGAGCAACAGAAGAGACAACACAACCGAAAGCCAAAATCAAGGGTTGGGTATAGAGGGGTTTTGAAACAGATTTTATTTCTTATAATTAAAAAACTGTGTACCAACGGCCAGTTGAGTGGACTGAAACATCTGCTTTGGCAGAGCGCAGCAGCTGGGGTTTGATTTCTGGCGTGCCATGCCAGCCCTGCCCGTGGGGTGCACTGACTTGGCAATTTGGGACTGAGTGTGAGGGCCTGTATCTGTAACCCCAGCACTTTGGGATGCTGAAAACAGAAGAATCACTACAAGTCCATTCTACATAGTGAGACCCTGTAGATCCTATAGACCCTGTCCTAAATGTATTAAAAGTGTACCTATATCAAAAAATAGAAAAAGAGTGACAGCCATAATAGCATCATATCCTGTATTTCTCTGATGCAGAATTCAAAGAGAAATCATTTCATTAACAAGTGTACATTCTGAAGCTAATATTTAATTTTTTAATTTATTTTTTGTTTCTGTGTTATTTGTGAACACTACACTGATTATTATTCCTATGCAAAGGTGTTGACAGAGATGGTTAAAGGTTTTCTGCTTGGATCTTCATCTAACTCCTCTGAAGGAACCAGTTTTGAAACAAATTTGGTGTAATGCTCTGGAGAAACAGCCTGAAGTGTAGTGAAAATAACCTAGACTACAATGAAAATAACTTTACAGCCACCGTTTTTTGGGAGTAGGAGGGTTGAAAACTGAAAATTTCATAAGGAGGAAAGTAGTATTAGTGGAAGTCAGAAAAAGGCGAGAAGAGAAGAGGGAGAGGGGCCACACGGGAGATACTGGCAAAATCTACAGAATGAGAACTTCTGCTGTAATTGAGTTGAGGATTTTATCTTTGAATAACTGAATGCTTACTGTGTTACTTTTTTATGACAGATGGTATTAGTGTATTGCATTGCAAAACCTGAGAAAGTTTCATCAGCGGTGCGTATTGTTCTGCTTTCTCATGACATTATTTGTTTCCTAAAGACAGAGACCATAGATGCTTATCATTTGCTTTAGTACAATAGATGAAAACAGCAGAAAGTTAATGTGGAATCTGTGTGGTTGTGAGGTGAGAACTTTCTTTGAGAAATATGGAAAAGAAAGGCAATGGACATGGGTGGAATCTGCTTGAAAGCTGCCAGGCACAGCCCCCTGTTCCATTTGGCAATGGGAGGATGGTGTCTCAAGGTGCTCCCAGACATCATGAGAACATTTTCCAGCTTGACCTGGCCCTGATTTGGAGCACACAGTAAGAGGCAACTAATTTCCTAGCTGGTTTTTCACTTGCAAATGAACGGTCCCTATCAGGAGCCAGTGTGAAAGTAATCAATGACCTGACAGAGAGCAAAGATGGCTTGACAGGATCCCGTTCGAAAAGGCTTTCTGCCTGGTGGAGGAAAAATACCTTGAAATGAGTGCATGGGTAAATTTCCTGATGCAGAAGCTCATGGTGATTGAGCTACTGAAAGCTGCCAAAATGTAGCTGAAAGGAGACAGTACCAAAGGCCTCCATGGAAACAGAATTCACAGAAGCATTTCTGTCGAATGGGTCAGAAGACCCATTCCAAAGTCTCTTAGAACTGTTGGCATCCTGAACCTCTGAGTGCTACCGTAATTTACCCATTCTGAAAGACCCAGAAATAAAAGACTAGGTGACAAACTGTGCACCAGTACCTTCTCCCATCTACATGAGGACTGAGGTACTTTTATTACTTTTAGAGAATTGTATTAGTATATATTTGCAATACTAATCAATACATTCTCTGTGGGGAGTTAGATGCATTTATCACACTTTAAACTTTTTAAATTTTTCTCTCTTCTCCATCCTTCCCTTTTCCTCCATCTCCAGGTCACCTTCCCTTTGCAAAAGGTCCTCCTATCTTTCATCATATTTTATTTTGTTCTTCAAGGTATTTGTACTCTGATTTCTCTAGAGAAATCATGCAGTATTTAATCTTTGTGTCTGACTCATTACACTTAACTTTGCAGTCTCAAGGTCCATTCTTCTTTCTAAAAATGACACAAATAGATCCTTCTTTATGGTAGAGTAATACTCTGTTGTGCATGAACACAGTATTTTCTTTATCCATGCATCTTTTGCTGGCCATATAGCCCACTTCCATGATTTAACTATTATGATTTGTGTTGCTATAAATAGGGGTATAAAATGAGAAGTCTTTTAATTCTGGTAGGAAGATATCTAGAAGGGAAATAACCAAACCAAATAGAATTTCTACTTTTACTTTTATGAAGAACTTCCATACTGCTTTCCATGTGGTTGTTATGAATTTGAGTTTTAGGGTTGCATTTTCTGGGCTCAAATACTTTGTTCTTTTCTGCTAGCTACAGACACCCAACCTGTGCTTTTTTTTTTTCAGAACTGGGGCTTGAACTCAGTACCTTGCACTTGCCAGGCAGGTACTTGTGCCCCTGAGCTATCTCCCCAGCCCCTCCATAGTGGTTGTGCTGTTTATATTCCTGCAAAAAATGCAGAAGGATTCCACTCCCCACCCTATAGTCCTGCCAGCTTTTGTTGTTTTTCAAGTTCTTGATAATAGCCATTCTTTCTGCAGTAAGATGAAACCTATGCTGTTTTATTTGCATTTCTCTAACAGCTGAAGATGTTAAACATTTCTTCCTGTGCTTATTGACCATTTGAAACAATTCTTTGAGGATATTTCTAGTTAAGAGAGAGTTCAGAATTTTCTTGCTGAATTTCAATGATCATTTAAATAATTATGTGATCTTAAATAGCCAGTTTTAGGGGTAAGCAAGAAAATAATGTTGTTTTATGTCAGTATATTGCAAAGCCTAGCTTATATTATAGGACAATAAACAGCTTTTCTCTCATTATATCAGTAATTACATTATTATATCTGAATGGCACAGGATGGCATGAAGGAAAGTTCTCTCACATTCTATATAACTATAAGAAGGGATTGGAGTTTGAGAACTGCATTTCTATTAGCTAGGCTTTGCAGAGGCTTAATTTTCCTATATGTAAAACAAAATAACAATTATCCTATTTTACTGATCTTTATTTTGCTTTCTTTTAGATTATATTTTCTCATTAATGTACTAATACACCTTAGTAAAAAACATATTTTTCTCTATGATCTCATTTTAGTTGATAGATCTTCAGTTGTAAGATCTTATCTATCAAACCTATCCTCCAGCCTCTTTATATTGTCTATTTATGAATCTACTTGTTATGGTTTATGTCTAGCTGTCATCCCAAAGCCTCATGCAATCATGGGACAGGGACTTCTAGAGTTTGAGATTGGACTCATGAGGCACTGGGATTATGTGTTTTAGTACTGTGTGAGATTATATGTCTGAGTACTGCTGGGCATTATAGGCATGGCCTGAGGTGGATAGGCTAAGGCAGAGCCTGATGGAATATAAAGAGAGACAGAGAAACAGACTAGCCCTATTGCTCTGTTGCTCTCTGCTCCTCTGGTTGTTCTATTGCCTCTGTTACCATTGTTGCTGTTCTGTCGCCATGAATTGCTGCTCTCTGCTATGTGCCCCTCAGCCTTGCATCCAGCTCAGTATGGAGTGAAACCTTCAGTAACTGCGAGCTAAATAAGCCTTTCCTTCCTTCATTTTGGGTGTTGGGTATTTGTCTCAGCAATGTGTGAAAATTAACTAAGATATTACTACATCTGTGTCTTGGGAAGTTGTACTCTATTTCTTCTTCACAGAGTATTTCTCCGTGCGTTTTTAATTTCTCTGAATTTATATTTTTTTAAATCTATGGGAATTTAGACATTTCACCAAACGCATTCTTGAAATGATGCCAATGATCTCAGTCTCGTCTGTCTGTCTGTCTGTCTTTCTCTCTGTATTACAGTATTTTAATCTCTAAATTACTACATCCATTCATCTACTTCCTCCTTCCTCCCATGGTCCTACCACTTCCTCTTTCCTCTCCAGCTTTTTCTCTTCTGTTCCTCCACACTCTTGCCTCTTGCCATCTTCAACACTCAGTGTCATCACCAAGAGCAAAGTATACTCCTTTTTTGCAACTCTTAATGGCCATTCTCATCACTGGGCATTAATGCTCCAAGCTGTGCAGTTAACTGAACTTTCTAAAATCCAAATCTGGTCTTGTACTCTCCAAGCAGAAAATATCCATGTTGCTCCACAGTATATGTAACTTTCAAATTAGCACAACACTCATTATGTACAACCTGCCCATCAACTGCCTTGCCCATGTCATCTCCTACTCTCTGTGCTCCAATCTGCTTTGTTCTCTTGTTGTTAATGTTGCTCTTTCATTCCCCACTGTAAGTCACCTATATTCACGTTGCTTAGTTACCTAGATGCTATCCTTCTGCCAGGATAGCCCTTGCCTTTCTCAGCTTTTTGTCACATCTCACCCCGTGTGCTTTGCTTGGTATCAAATATTGAACACACTCCTGTATGCAGCTTCCTCCAGAATTCTAAAGAAATTATGAGATGAGCTGTAGGAGGCTTGGATCAATAGCCTCCAACATTAGAAGCTTCACTGGTGGCCCACTGCAATTGTAGAACATTGGACTGTATATGCATCTCCTTCCTCTTAGTTCAAAGAGAAGAATTTTCTTTTCTTTTCTTTTTTTCTTAGCAATATCAATAGGAAGGTGGGTCATGCCCACACACTGTGCTCTGTAGAACTATTATGAGGACAATATGCAATGTGTCAACTGTTAAAAAAAAGAAAGGGGAAAAGAAAAAAGAGGAAAAAAAGCAATTTTTGTTGAAAGTGTTAATGTTTAATAGTTTGATCAATCTTATATACCTATATCTATCAATCTAAACTGAACTGATGATGAAAATATGTAATATAACCATTGTTAAATTTAAATTAAAAAAATTAAAAAAGAAATTACCCACCCAAATTGCACCAGCAGACACTTTTCTACTAGCTATTTTCTTTCATTTACTGTCTGGAAATAAAAATAAGAATTAGAGAAAAAGAAGGGCTATAAAGTTAGCTAATATTTTGGCCCTAGCCTTTCAAGACCAGTAAGGACCCTGGACATAAGAGAATCTGTACTGTAACATCCTGTAACGTAATGGTGTCCCAAATTTTCTGTTCAAGGAGATTATGGGGCCACCGAGGAAAATGACTGATGAAGTGTAGTGTGCCTAAGGAGAGTCACCTAAGGAGAAAACATTATTTCATGGAAAACAAATTGTTCAAGCAATGACTGTGACTCATCCAGATGGCTGACACTTACAACAGTTCTATAAAATGCTGTAAATGGTTTCAGGGTAAATCCCGAGGGGTTTCACTGACCTTGTTAGGTACAAAAGCTAATTGTTCTGTTATATAGGTCTTGCTTTATCTTGATCTTAACCATCCAGCTGAAAAGTATAACCATGAGGCATAAAAAGTAAAGACATATTAATATGCTGAGCTATAAAAAGCTCAAGTCAACAACTTCTGACATTGCCAGTTCTGTGGATAACCCACTACTATTATGGACTATTGGACTATATTGGGTTATTTTACTGAAGACACACTCCTACAATATTTGAATAGCCAATAGAATATCCATCTCTGGAAAAACAAAACAAAAAAGGGAGATATAAATGAAGGACCATTCTGTAGTAAAAAAAAAAAAAAAAATATATATATATATATATATTAGGATAAATATACAGCTACTTTCTCTTAGTTCAATGATAAGAAATATTTGCACTAATAGGACTTAGAGATGATATCACGTCTGCATATTGTACTCTGAATAACTATAATGAAGAGAATAATATCATGCAATATATTAATTATCATAACTGTCTCTCTAACCTGTTTTGAAATTGTCTTATTGTTATTTCTTTCTCATTAAAATTAATTTCAAAAAAGAAAAACTTACCCTATGAGATTTTAAACCTTGTAAAGCTACAGTAAGAAGTATTATTGTACTCTCACAAGGGGTGGTACATTGACGAAAGGAGAAGAAACAAGATTCCAGTGACATGGGAAATAGAAAACAGTTGGTCTGAGAATGCAAAGAACTAGGCAGATAAGCAAGATGCTTTCTGCCTCATAGAAAGGAATCATGCTCTATTTAACTTTGGGATCCAAAGGGACAATAAAACAAAATTTTCTAAACTAAAAAACAAGCAAAGAAACAAATGAATAAACAAAAAACAAATCATACAGATACAATGACCTGTGATAATATGAGCACTGAAAGCAGATGGATGTGGCATTGTATATTAAAAAGAACATGAAATGCTATGTGTTGACATAAACACAGTATTCCATTAACTTTGACAGAACTGAAACCTCTTTCCTCTCCTATTCACCAGTCAATGTGATGGAGGTGCATTTGTGCCTTCTCTCAGCTTTGTTCCTTATGTAATGCATATCTCCAGAAAAAAGAGGGTACTTAGCCAGTCTGAATAATAGCTCTGAAAGCATTTATGAAATAGTCTTAAACTAAAGGCAGAGCTTCTATCAATTTTGAACAAAATATAGATATTTTTGCAACCTCCAGCAAAGCAGCTTGGTAAACAAGTCGTATTCTATCCAATGCCATCACTTTGAGATTTAAACTTAAAAGAGATTTAGGTGTACTATACATTCTTCTTTACATATTCTGTACTTTATTGCTTTATATTCAGGACAATAGCTCAGTCTGCTGTAAACACCAATGTAGTTATCTCCACAGTTTTCAGTCTGCTTGGGCTTCTTTGTGGTAGCTCACAGTCCCTCAAAGGAAGGACACTTTTCACTGATTCCTTTATTTTTTATTTTTTATTTTTATTTATTATTAGTTTTTTTCCTAACCAGGGATTGAACTCAGGCTCTTGTGCTTGCATTGCAAGCACTTATCATACTGAGCTATCTCCCCAGTCACTTACATTTTAAGCTGTAGGGTTTCGTGGCATGGTATGTTCTTCAGTGGGTCATCTTCAGCACTTTGTATTTGAATATGAATGAGAAACTAGTAACTGTAATGTTGACCACTGGAAAAAACTAACTGATCATGTTACTTACATTTCTCCCATCATAAGACATTTTATATTGAACTTGCTTTTGTCTAAATGTTATTTTCCACTCTTCTTATCATTGGGATTGTAATTGCCCCAGTACTCCTTAATGTTGTATTATTATGTAGCATAAAAACTGCATTTCTGTTAATATGTAACTTGGTTACTTTGCAGAAAAAGAACACACGGAACACTGAAGCAAAATATGCTGAGGACATACTATATTCTTCATCCTCAAAATTAATATAGCTACCCAGTTTTTCATAAAAATTCATTCAGCTGGGTAGCAAGAAGTCTCACATTTCACATTTAGCTATCACTGACAACGTGTTAAAAGCTTTTTCTCTGACACACTGTCATTTCTACCAATGTCAGGCTTGCACACATGACTTGCTCCAGAAAAGCACTTTAATTTGGGTAATAACTGCAAACCTGTCACATGCTAAGTCATTGGAACTATTTCCTACTTGGTTCTGAAGTATAGAAAACAGGAAGCTCTTCCCGTTTTTATTTTTCTTCACACCACTCACCAGAGAAGCACACTACTTTCTATCACATAAAAAAAATTTTGGTATTTTAGGTCAGCTGTATTATGTGTCATTTTATTTTTGTTATTAGAGGATTCTGTTGACTTGTGCCTTAATAGCAACTTCTTATTAGAAACATAATTCTGCATCTCTCCTGAGAAAGAATGAAATTACCATATTGATATTTATTTTGCAGAGAGAAGCAAGATATCAAGGAGAGCCTGTGCCAGCGCTGCACATAAAGAATGTGAAAATCCATGGGAAGGTCACCAGCTTCCATAAAAGTTGACAGTTCTCTTAGGACAGATTCTAGGGCACTGTCTGGAAGAGAAGATGTCCCTCCTTATAAGAGATGAAAACTACGTAAGGAATAATATTGGCCCTGAGTCTGTATTGCTGAGAACTATAAATGATTTTGCCTTAACTAAATATGGTTAGTGAGGGAACAAATGTTTCTGATTTACAAGTAATTATGTCTGCATGAACTGGTTTACCATGAAGTACTACGTGGCCGGTCTCCTACAATTATCTCCAAGACACTGGCACTCCTGAATGGCTCAGGTCCCTTCAGTATCTTCATCAAACTCCTGATCTTAGGAAAAAGCTGAATTGCCACAAATGGGAAGGACATTGGTGACAAATGGCTTTCATAGATTTCATGGGCATTTGCAGACAGGATCAGGACTTAACCAATTGGGTATTTTAAGCTGGGGAATTTGATTAGAATAGTCTAAAGCAAAGAATCTAAGTGATGCAAAGAATCGAGGACAAGAAGGACATTTTTCCAGGGGTAGTGAAGTGGCCATAGACTCTGGTTAATGACAAAAAAAGACAGTTGACCCTTTGAGATGTAATGCTTGATTGCATGGTAGTAACACTGGCAATGACACTACAACTAGTTTCCTTAACAGATGATCTAAAGCCTGATTTTGGTGGTGTTGCAGCCTCTAAATTTCCTTTAGTTTTTAATAGTTTCTAAAGGTGAAACTTCATCCTTCTTACGAATTCCAGAAGCCAGTCAATAGGCTTATAACATTCATTTTCCATAACAAATATAACAGATTCAAGTAGATCTACTCAAGCAACTCAGTTTGTTCTTTTTTTTTCAATTTCAAATTTGTCAAAGTATAAGCTTGTCATTAAATTAAGAAGAAATATTTGGAAAATAAAGTTAATGGAAATTACATAGAAAAATCTGAAGTCTATTTGTTAGTAATAGACTCAACACATAGTCCTTGGACTGGTAGATCACCATTTGATTAGCACTATGGTAAGAAGTCACAATGTGACTCTGTGTCTCTAACAAATTTCTTGGTAGCTCATAAATATAAGAGAAAAAGGGAAAGAGAGAGCAAAAGGGACAGAAAAGGCAAGAGCAGGGAGATAAAAGTTGAAGAACCATAAGGGTTAAAGAAATTGAAGTCTTTAACAAAAACTAGAAAGAATACTGCCCTGAAAGCCCTGGACAAACTTAAGTGATTTACCTTCGTGTAACTATGACAAGAAAGAGTGTATCATATTTAGTGTATATGTATAAGGTAGTTTTGGCATCCCTTAAAAGTCTTTACATTTGAAGGTTTATGATAGTTCTTTGTCTACATGACTGTGTTAAGATTAAAAAAAAAAAATAAAAGAGCAAATCCAGAATAATAAGTCTGTTTTATAGAAAAGCAGATGGTACATTGTTAAGTAAGTTTCTAAACATGAAAAGCACAACAATTTTAAGTAAATAATCCAGTAATCCAGTGAGTGTTTCACAGAGCATTTTGGAGGGAGCAGTAGTAGGAGTAAACTGATCTAAAACTGTAGACTACATTGGAAATAGGGTGCTTTATCTCAGGTCTCTAACTTCAGTGGTAAATGATTTTCAAAATTGTTCTTCCACATTCCTTTTGTGGTTTCAATCAAGGAATTTGGAAGTGTGCCTGAAAGTAGTAAAATATTCATTGTCCTAACATTTATTTGATCTCTCTTTTGATGTCTTGTTCTTACCTGTTTGTCAGTGTGCCTTACTAATAGTTTAGGGAGACAATTGTGATGGCAGGCTATTTACCAGAGAAATGCTAATCAAAAGCACAGTCATGTGATGATCAGAGTATTTCCTCATACATTCCAAGCAGCTCATTGGAGAAACCTTTATAACTTCTTAGTTCACACAGATATCTTCTTTATATACTGTTTTTTGATGCCAGGAATCACACTCACGACTTTGAACTTGCCAGGCAAGTGTCCCAGGGTGGGCTGAGCTGGCCACACACATACACATAAAAACAACATAGGAAAAGATGCTCAATGTCACAGGTCACCAGGGAACTGCACATTGAAATCATAAGGTAATATCAATGCATCCCTATTAGAATAACTAAGGTGCTCCAGTAGCACAGTCTATTAGTGTGTCATACTTATACCTATTTGAATACTTAAAATCCAAAATAATTGACAATTTCAGTGGCTAGTGATGGAAAAAAATAAGGATTGTCATTACTGTTGGGAAATAAATTGGTGTAAAACATATGGAAGACACTTCGGCAGTTCTTTTCAAAGCTATGATGGTTTTTCACATTTGTCAATCATGGATTTATTCAACAGATTTGAAAAACTTGTATCCACACTGAAGCTTGTATAACTCTGTTGCTATCAACTTCATTCATAATATCAAAATCTGAGATTATTAACAAATCATTTAATAGGTAATAGATCAATAAATTATAAACAATGGAAAAATACATAAAATAAACTAGTATATTCATATCATCAAATAGTATTTAGTGAGAAAAGATCATGTAGAAACATAGATCAGGCTTAAACAACAAAATTTCACTTTTTCTTTCTTTTAAGTATTTGTATGCATAGTAATTCTCCTGTTTCAGCCACCCCAGCGCTGGGGTTAGAAGTGTGTGCAATGCCTGGCCTCAGTGGCTGGCCTGGCATGACCAGGGACTGTGTCAGCATGGAAGGTGATGCCTTGGATGGAATCCCAGTCCCTGCATTTGTCTAGACAGGTGCTTAGTCTGCTAAGGTATCTCACCAGCCATAATAACAAGTTTTTAAAGAAAGCAGTTTGACTATATATATATATATATATATATATATATATATATATATATATATATATGATTCCATTTGTATGAATTTCTAGAATAGAAAAACCTCCAAAGGCACCAAATAAAAAATGTTGATCAAACATTTCTTTAAAGCTACAGGAAGCCGGGCATGGTGGCGCACGCCTGTAATCCCAGCACTTGGGAGGCTGAGGCAGGAGGATTGGTGTGAGTTCGAGACCAGCCTGGGCTACAAAAGTGAGCTCAAGGCCAGCTTGAACTGCATAGCAAGACCCTGTCTCAAAAAAATAAAAAAATAAAGAAATAAAAAAATAAAGCTACATACTTGTAGAAAACATTTATAGTATAGCAGTTTTATAACTGTTATTCTGTATCATTAGCAGTAAAGACATTATCAGCTAGAATATATTGCATATGTACAGATCCTTTTGCCTTTATTATAATTTCTGCTAATTTTAAAACTTACACAGGGCAAAAACTTTCCCTTAGCCCACTCAGTGAAGTTATATTCCAAGGTTGGAACATGGTTAAGTGCTTTTGCCACAGTTTTCTTTGTAGCCTGAGATCACTGATAGCCTAAAGGAGTTTTAATTTTCATCCAAATTGGTTTGGCCATTTGTGCTATACTGTTCTGTGAGGCTCAGCAAATGGAGAATGTCCATGTATCCACCACTAAAAAATTACAAAGAATAGGTTCACCACTCTAAATACTACTGTGGACCTTCTCTGTTCTGCCCTCTCTCCCTCAAATTCCTTGAAACAAATTTTTTATTTATTTGTATATATATATATATATATATATATATATATATATATATATATATACAAGTATATATATATACTTGTATATATATATATACATATATATAATACATATATATATATACATATATATATATATATATATATAATCAGACTGCTTTCTTTAAAAACTTGTTATTATGGCTGGTGAGATACCTTAGCAGACTAAGCACCTGTCTAGACAAATGCAGGGACTGGGGTTCCATCCAAGGCATCACCTTCCATGCTGACACAGTCCCTAGTCATGCCGGTCCAGCCACTGAGACCCGGCATTGCACACACTTCTAACCCCAGCGCTGGGGTGGCTGAGACAGGCTTCTTACCGTAGAAATAGGAATTTGCATTCACATAAGGACAAAAGGCTAGCATGATCCCAATGTAAATAAATTCCACTTTCAATATCAGTAAAAAAAAAAATAGATGGCTTATAGACTGTCACTGTCTTAGAGAGTTGGGCCTGCTATAACTAAATACCATGAGCTCAGCAGCATGAAGCGTGTTTGTCTCTCACAGTCCTGGGAGCTGGAAACCTGAGGGCATGGCATCTGCAGTTCTGGTGTCTGGTGAAAGTTCAGCACCTGGGCAATAGCTGTTGTCTTCTTGCTGCATCCTCACATGGCAGAGAGACAAACAGCTCCTGGAACCTTCATTAATAAAGGCACTAGTCCCATGCATGGGGACTCTTCCTAGAGCTTCTAATCATTTCCCAAAGTCTCCACTTCCTGATAAGGCTACACTGGAGTCAGGTTACAACCTATCAGCTTCAAAAGGATACGTTCAGACTCTAGAGGTTGCATAGAGAAATATTTATATGCTTGAGTATATATGTCAGTGGTATGTGCACGTTTGTTTCTTTATTCCCTCACCTCTGAGAACCTAGCAAATAACACTAATGCAGTGAGTATACCTAATTTCCAAATATTTTTTCTAATACTGTTTTTCAGTGAAAGGAATTAAGCATCAAAAATGGTTGATTCCATGACTTGAGCATAGGTTAATAATATGGGCCAACATCACTTCCAATGATTATAGTGACAACTATCTGAACAATAAATCAGATAAAGTATTATTAAATTATTATTCAAAGTATAAAATAAACTGTTCCATAGATAATTTTCTAAAAGAAGGAATAAACAAATTTCCTATGTAGATTTTCTCTGAATAATTCATGGAGCCACTTACTCTTCAAGAGGTAGAATATAATTTCTTACTCCATAAATGTGAACTATTTATTTACTTGCAGATAGGCACAGTATGGAAACAGGTGTGAGAGGCATTAACACACAGTATAGAAACAGTACTTCAGCCATGCAGCTGAAGTTAGTGTCAATTGAGGTAGATCATGTTAAGAGGGATCACCCAAGATAAATGAAATCAGGAGAATCATATTCCAGTTTTGTGTTCCTTCCCCAAATCCATGATGCCAGAGTATGCTGAGAAACGTCTCGGACAACTCCTGAGAGACATTCTACGCTATACCACATCCGTATTGCTTAAAATACAAGAACATCAAAGATACGCAAGGGTGAGGAAGCGCATTACACCCCAGAGGAACCTAAGGAGAAATAGCAACTAAATAGAACATAGAATCCTGATAAATAAAAAGGAGGGTAGGCAAAACCAAACAAAATGTAAGTAAACTACAAACTTACTTCATAATAGCTACAAACTTAATAATAATATACCAATATTTATTAATAATTGTGACAAATATTTCAAACTACTATAAATTGATAGTTGAGAAAATTAGCTTCAAAGGTTCATGCACAATTTTAAAATCCAAAAAATACATTAAAATATTTTTTAAGATTTAGAAAAATTTTATTTGGTGCAAAACAAGATCACTTTACCAACCTTATCACACTTTATTGCAAGTATCTGTACATTTTACTTTGCAAATGAGCATTCTATAGCTATGCCCTGATCCAAACCCTTCTAGTATGGTTACAAAATATATGATATATGTAATATATGAACATTATCTTTATAAAGAAGTCTATTTTACCTAAATGTTTTTGTCAAAAACTGTGGATCTTTAGGATCTATCCCACAAGGTATTGTGAAATTTACATAACATAATTCATAAGACAATTCAGGATTTGGAATATAGTATGTATTGAATAAATTATTATTATTATTATTATATTATTATTATAAATTATTATTACTATTATTATTATTAATTACATTGCCTAATGGTCCCTGAATCAAATGATCTATTATATATCTTTAAATCATAGAAAGTTTCAGTTATTTAGAGAATTTGAAGGAATTCTGGTGCCAGGATTAGGAGAGATATTTTTCCAATGGAGATTCATTCCACTAACTATATATATCTCCACTATAGGTCAGTAGAAACAGAATGGTCTGTATAAATGCCTTTGAAGCTCGTGTGCTGCTGGTGAGACCTGTGCAAGAGTGTCATTGATTATTGGCACTGGAGTGAAATGAAGGACATCCTGATCCTGCGGCTTATTCCTTCTCTGTGTCGCACACTGCGCCTGTCCCACATCCAGAGGTAATGCTCTTTGATACACACTTTTCCTCAGCCTCTGGGCTTATTTCTGCTTATTCTTTTAAGGATATAACTACGCGCTAACCATTCTTTCCCACAAGACTTATAAGAGAATAGAAGGTGGAATAAATCTTCCTCTAGGTTATTAACTTGTTTGGGGGATAATCCAGGTAGAGAAGACTTATTTTCATTTAGAGTTAAGCAAACACAGTAAGGACATGATGTTGTCCCTTTTTGGCACCTGACTCTGGTGCTTCCTTTTCTTCCTGTTTGTAAGCCCCCGGTGTCCAGGCGTGTTGGTAGTGATCCAATACCTACAGTTATGGTACAGTTTCCAAGCTGACCTAACAAGAAGACACATTTTCCACATGTTTTTGACTAAGCCTGGTCAGTCAGTTCATGTGATTCTTCCTGCCCTGAAAACAAAATTCCTTTATCATGACTCTTTTATTTCTTCCTTTCTGTACATTTCTTTTTCTTCCTTTATTTTTTCCTTGTTATTAAGTCATATTTTGGTATTAGAGCTTCCTCCATTTGGTGGGAGCCATTGCTATGTGACACAACAGAAATAAAACACAATTTCCTATTTTTCCTCTTCAGAGAGGAAGACTTTGAATATATATGCATTATTACTGGTATTGTCTTTGTTTCTTAAGACTACCTGATGAGAGAAGAAAATATAATTTTATCTTTTTAAGTTGTGTCTTTAATGCCATTTGAAATAAATTATAAACCCTAAGATGAAATTGTCTAAAGTGCTTGCTATGATGACGAAGGGCTTATTTGACTCAACAGCAAAGAACATGGCAATGTCTGCAGTGGTTTCAGCTGTGTGTAGTTGTCATGGTTTCAGATAGCTGTTTATAAAACAGAGGAAAGGGCAACTACATGGGTGAGTTTCCATCTCCTGTTTTCAGCTCTATTCTCTCATATCATGTCTTAAAACCCAATCAGTTTGAAATTCTACTCATAAAACTCTAGCCTGTGGCTTTGAACTGAAATTCTACTCATAAAATTCTAGCCTGTGGCTTTGAACACTTTTGTGCATTCTTTATCCTTACTAGGAATGGAAGATTCGAAAGTAAGTCTTAAAGGGTAGATGAAAGAACAAGTCGGCTGGCTTGACATCTTTAGGACAGATGTGATGATGAAGATAGAGAATGATATCTTACTGATTATTTTATAATACTACATAAGTCGACACCTCTCTTGACACTATCTTTGCAATCTGAATTCTTTTTTCCTTTCCTAATTCCAGTTAAGAAAGATAAAGAGGTACTGAGATGATGGCTTGGTGGTCTAAGTGCCTGCTTGGCAAGCACAAGGACCCAGTTTCAATCCCTGGTACTGCATGCTAAAGTGCTGAGAGGCCTGAGACAGGATTATCACCATGCATTGCATAGTGAGACCCTGTACCAAATAAATAGATTTTTCAAAAATTTTCAAAGAGAATGAAGAAATGAAAAAAAAAGAAAAAAAAAAAAAAAAGAAATAAAGTGATCATACCACAATGTGATTGGATTTATTTCTAAATGGATAGATTAATTCTCTTATATGTTTATTTTTTATTTTTCCTGTGTTTAAGACAGGGTCTACAGGATCTATAGGGTCTCATTATGTAGACTGGACTAGCAGTGACTGTAGAGCTAAGCAACCAGCATCTTAAAGAAGGGAAGAACAATAAACATAGTTTAGGCTGGGTTGTAGTCTGTTACTTAGGGATTTCAGAAAACTGGGATTTAAGAAGGTGAGTAACAGCTTATCCTAATTGATATCTCTGCCCTTACTTGAGATGTTGGTGATTATCTCCTCCCTTCCTTGTAATCCTTTTATTTAATAATCATGTCAACATAGCATTAAACAGATAGTGAAAGCCGGCATGGTGATGCACACCTGTAATCCCAGCACTTGGGAGGCTGAGGTAGGAGGATCATCGAAGTTCAAGACCAGCCTTGGCTACAGAAATGAGCTCAAGGCCAGCCTGACCTGCACAGTGAGACCCTGTCTCAAAAAGACAAGAAAAAAAAATAGTGAAGGTCAACAGAAGTTACAGTCCTAAATAAAAAGGAGATGCTCTTAGAGCTCTGGGCTCACTTCAAGAGAAACAGATCTCAGTGAGACCTCAGAAGTTACATTCATTGGGTCTTCTTGTCATTTCTTTTGGCACCAGATCATAGCATACAACAAGTGATTCTCCTGTTTTCAGTCTCCCAAGCGCTGGGATTACAGGCCATGCCTAGTCTCAATTGCTGCCTTAGTGTGCCCTGAGGGGCAGGGGCAGCAGGCACTCTTATAAGTTTTAAAGGAAGGAATTTTAAAAGACTCTCATGGGGCTGAAATTCTTAAACACATTTAAAAATGTACTAGTAATTAAACCTGGGTCTAATCTTTAAGTGTGTGACTTATATCATTTCGTTTGTTAAAACATGTGTTTGTGAGGCATAATAAATACATTAACTATGGGAAATGGTAATTTTACATATTGCATTTTAATCCTTTTTCTTCTCCTTCCTTGAATCTCCTTCATACTTCTCTCACCCCTAACGTGCCTGCCCATCTGCACAAAGTTTACGTCTCTGTTCACTATCATCCTGTCTTTTATTTTGTACTTTGTATTACTTGTATTTGACATTTCTCATGTAAGAGAAACCATCTATATTTAACCATTTAATTTATTCCATTTAGTATCCTGGTTTCATGGTTCATCTATCTTCTTATAAATGGCTCAAATTTATCCTTTCATATGTCTGAGTTCTCCACTGTGTATAAATATCACATTTCTAATCCATTCATCTGGTGGTGGACATGTAGGCTGCTTTGAAGATTTAGCTGTTATGATCAGATGATGTTGGATACATCTGGGGCTTCCTCAATGTCTGGTATGATATTCACCATTATCTATTCCTTTTTGGGTATGAAGTACAATCTGAGCCTTTTTTCTCAATTTGACCTCATTCATTTCTGTAAAAAAAGATTACATGTAAGCAAGAATTTCTCTGAAAATGAAGCTGAAGTTACAGATACAACTGCATAAATATAATAAAAAAGTAGTCAATTATCCAAATAATTTTATTTAAGGTGCATGTGAATGTTATAATTTATTAGGATACTAATCAACATTTCCTTAATTTTTCAGATAATCTTTGGTGTCCATTATAATACATTAATATCTTTGACCTAACTGAATACTTCAGGAAATTTTAATTCTGGATCTAAAAAATGACACACCAAAAGGCATGTGGAAAATTTAATTTGGTGATTTAAAACCCTTCAGATGTTGCTACAAAGGACAGATTGCTTAATAGGTTAAGAAAATTTAGCCAACACAAGAAAGGTCCCATGAGCATCTGCTTGGAAGCCAAGCATCTGTTCAGTTGGTTTAGCTTCCTTATTTTCAGATGTACCAAAAATTAACTCTTCTTTTTATGTGAAAGTTTTGAAGGAGCTCTGAAAACAATAATTCTGTCCATATGTCCTACAAACACTAGCATGTTCAAAAGCCAAAGACTTTGCAATAGAATTACTATACAGTACATACAGTTTTCTTGAAAATCCTATTAATTTTAGGACAGAATTCAAAATGGCCTACAAAACATAAGTTTCAACCTCAATTATGATCAAGGAGGTCAAGCTACCCCCCTTTGCTGCCACCTGCTGTTCCACCAAAGAAATAAGCCATTTCTAATTTTTTTTTTTTTTAACCCATGAAAATCATTATTTTCAGCACTATAATGTGATCAGTCTCAAGACTCTTTTGTACAGGAAATCTTCTTGTTTTTAACACTTGGGGAAGCAGGTTTTCAAATACTCACACATGATCATACAGACTTCGCTATTTTTCCCTGGACATGTGCAGCAGACATTTGAGAAGATTGAAAAGACAAAAACAAAGAAAGCGGGGCCCAGCGGGATGGCTCAGTGGTCTAAAGCGCCTGCATGGGAAAGCTAGGGCGACTTCAGGGACTTCGGTTCGATCCCCGGCACCACATGCTGTGCCAGTCCTGCCCTCGGGGCGGGCTGAGCCGGCCACAGAAATGAGTGAATAAACAAACAAAGGTTCTGAAACAAGAAAAAATTAAAAAAATAAAATTAAATTTAAAAAAAAAGAAAGCCTATGACTTGTAGACAAGCTCATGGTGCCCAAAAGGACTCCAAACTAATCCTTACAAAGAAAAATAATTTAGTTTAATGAAAGCACTCTTGGTTGCAGAAATAACTTTTAAATTCAAGAGTCTTTCTGTCTGCACTCCCACTGAGTATTGTATATTGAGCACTTCACAAAAAACAGGAAATATACAGATGGACACAATGTGGCCCCTGCTTCCAAACTTAAGAATTTAAAAGGAAAAATAAGTTATTCTGTAAGTAGGAAGTCTTTGTTTATATTGATACAGGAAGTATCAATAAAGGATGATTTAGAAAGTCTCAAAATATGAGATTATGGTAGTAAAAAGAAGGTTGAGACTTGATGGCTGAAAGAGTTTTGAGAAAAGAGTACCATGGTCAGAGGGTGGTGGGAAGGTGTGGTGTTTGGCAAGAGATAGGTTTCTGTTTATTTTATTGAAAAAGGGTTAAAAAAATCATAACAAAATAATAGCATAACACCAAAAGTTAATACATTGCATTTTGTCATCTTCAAAGCATCAAGTATAAGATATGGACATGAAAAGTTCTTGAAGTGATATGAGCATGAGGACTGGCGTGATACCTCAGCAGAATAAAGCACTTGCTTCAGCAGAGCACAGCAGCTAGGGTTCAGTCCCAAGAGCTGTACTGAGCCCAACCCCAGCGACAAGCCGAAATGGCGATTGAGACTGGGCATGGTAGTGCGCACCTGTTATCCTAGCTCTTTGTGTTGCTGAGAACAGGAGAATTACTTTGACTCCAGTCTATTTAGTGAGCCCCTGTAGACTCTGTAACCCCTGTCCTAAATTAATTAAAACAAACAAACAAAAACAAAAAAAAAATAAAACAACAACAACAAAAAAAACAACTGCTTTCTCCTAGTTCAAAGAGAAGAAAACTTTTTCTATTTAGTGAGCCCCTGTAGACTCTGTAACCCCTGTCCTAAATTCATTAAAACAAACAAACAAAAACAAAAACAAAACAAAACAAAAAAACCAACTGCTTTCTCCTAGTTCAAAGAGAAGAAAACTTTTTCTTCTCTTCTCCTTTTTTTTTTTCTGGAACCAATATCGATTAGAAAATTTGTCATGTCTGCACCCTGTGCTCTATATAACAATTGTGAGGACAACAATATGCAGTGTCTCAACTATTGTGAATGTGCTACTAACATGGTTTGAAATTCTCATGTTGTTATCTCTTATTAAAAGTAATAAAAACTCAAAATTAAAAAGAAAGCAAAAGCAAAATCTAAGCTCCATTGTTCCATAAAAAAAGATATGAGCATGAACTTTCCTTCCAATGAACTAATAGTATAACTAACATTAACTATTCTTTTTCCGTTCCTTCCTTTCTTCTTCCTCCCTCCCAGTTCTTTTCATCTTTAAAACAATTACTTAGAATTTTGCAATATCTATACATTCTAGGTCTTTCAATTTCTCACACCAAGGGGACAATGTGATGAGACTTTATATATGTGAGTCTGATTTAATTCACTTATGAATATGGTCTCAAGATAGGTCTATTTATGTACAAGAGTCTTAAACGTATCATTCTTTTTTATGGAGTTAGACTCTATTATGTAGATATTTGGGTTGTTTATTTATTTTTTCAGTTATGTATTTGGTACAGGGTCTCACTACACAGATCAGACTTGTAGTGATCCTCCTGTTTTCAGACTTTTCTGCTCTGGGATTACAGGTGGGTGTCACCACTCCCTGACTCTGTCATCAGCTCAGTGCATCCCAGAGATGAGGCCAGCCCAGCTGTGGGACCAGGGACTGAACCCCGGTTCCTGTGCTTGCCAAAACTGACACTTAGTCTGCTGAGCTATATCGCTGGCCTGTGTTTGGGTTATTTTAAAGATGTAGCTATTACAACCCTGCTGCTAAGAATATGGGTGCACGTTTACCACTGTGCTCTGATGCTTTTAATTCTTCAGAGAAGATACTCAGAAGGGGAATACCTAGGTCAAATGGGTACTACCCTCCTCACTTTATAAGCAATCTTCATACTGATTTCCATGATAATTGTACCTATCTGCTGCCCCACCAACAGTGGAGAAAGTTCTTTCTCTTTTCCTCACAGCCCTAGCAGCATTTCTTGTAGGTCAATTTCTTAATGATAGTCAGTCTTTCTAGTATAAGGTGCAAGCTCAATGTTGTTTCAATTTGCATCTCTTGAATCACCATGATATTAAACATTTTTTCAAATATTTCTTTGTCATTTGTATTTCTTCATCTGAGAAATGTATATTCATTTCAGATGCCTATTTTTGGATTTTTTAATTTAGGGGGGTCTTTTTTGTTTTGTTTTGTTTTTCAGTTCTTTACAGGTTCAGATAGAATTCCTCCATCTGAGGTCTGATTGTCTAAAATCTTTTCCAATTCTGTATAGGTTGTCCTTTCACTATGTTCATAATTTCTTTTGATGTGCAAAAACACTTTAAGGATGGGAGATACCTGTTATTTATTCTTTTAGGTATTTGCCATACAGTTTTTTTGTTTTGTTTTGTTTTTTGTTCATAAACTCTCTGCCTACTCCTACTTCTTCAAGGGTTCTACCTACTTTCTGTTTCAATAGATGTAGTGTTCCTATTTTAACACTTACATCATTGTTTCATTTTTACTTTAGTTTAGCACATGGTGATAGAAATTGGTCTAAGGGCAAGTGAGATAGCTAAGTGAACTAATCACCTGCTTTGAAAAGTGAGGGGACAGGGGTTCAATCCCTGATCCTGCATGCTATGCTGGCTCCAGCCCTGCGGTGCGCACAGCCCACCAACTACAGGCATTGAGGGGCTCACTTGTAATTCCAGTGCAGCAAAGGCTGAAAACAGGAGGATCAGTACAAGTCTCAGCTATATAGTGAGATCCTGTACTAAATACATAAATGAGGAAAAAGTCAGTCGGGTTTTAGACTTTGGCATTTAGATTGCCAGTTTTTCTAGCACTATTTAATAAAACAGCTCTCTTCCAAGTAACATGTTTGGCTCTTTTCTCAAAAATAAGGAGTCTGAATGTATCTGTAGTTATATCTACATCTCTTAATATTTTCCACTGATCTTCAGGTCTGTTTTGTGTCAGTATCATGCTGATTTTATCTTCTAAGTCAGAATTATATGATTAGGTATTTATGATACCTAAGGCCTTGCATTTTTTGGCCTGTATGGACTTTGCTATTCTAGGGTTTCTTCTTTTACAAATAATTTTTTTGTTTTTTGTTTTGTTTTGTTTTGTTTTGTTATCACTTTTAATAAGAAATAACAATGTATAACAATGTGACAGTTTCAAAACACATTAGTAGTACATTTCAATATTTGATACAATTCGTATTGTTGTCCTCCTACAAATAAATTTTAGAGTATTTTTGTTAGTCCTGTGAGATATGTAAATGGTATTTTGATCAGGATTGCATTAGACATGTATCATAATTTGGGGAATATGGTCATATTCACTATGTTGGTTCCTCATCACACAAGAGAGTTTTTCCATTTTTAGTTTTTGGGCCAGTGAGATAGCTCAGTGAACTAAGCATCTGCTAGGCAACTGGAGGGACCAGAGTTTGGTCCTGACCACCACATGACATGTCAGGCCCAACTCGGAGCCCAGCCACTGAGACTTGCATGGTGGTGCATGCTTGTAATCCCAGTGCTGGGGAGGCTGAAAACAGGAGGACTGCTATGAGTCTGAGCTGCATGGTGACACCCTAAACCAAATACATTTTTAAAAAAAGAGAGCACACATTTTTATTCTTTTTGTATTTTATCTCATTTTGAAGAGTAAAAATAAAGGAAGAACAAATAGAAGCAAAGACAGAAACAGAGCAACATACAACAATATGCATATCATAGAGTTTCAAATCAAGAATACCGAATTAACAATGTTTGTTGTATTATGTTTTTTGTCATCAAATCTGTTGCTCAGATAAAGAGTTATAGGTATGGAAGACTGGACAAACAATTCAAGATTAACACTTGCTTTTAATAAATGCTCCTTTTATTCTTCTCTTTTTACTTACTTTTTTTTTTTCAGGACTAGGGTTCGAACCCACGACCTTGCACTTGCCAGGCAGGCACTTGTGCCATGGAGCTATCTCACCAGCCCCTCCTTTTTATTACTTTAAACATTTTAAAGAGACTATAGCTGGGCATGGTGGCGCATACCTGCAATCCCAGCACTTGGGAGACTGAGGCAGGAGGATCAGTGTGAGTTTGAGACGAGCCTGGGCTACAAAAGTGAGCTCAAGGCCAGCCTCAACTGCATAGTGAGACCCTGTCTCAAAAAAAGAGATAAAAAAATAAAGAGACTATAATAATGATTGATAACGCATTAGAAATGGTTCATGTTTAGAAGAATGAGAGATATTCAACCATGATTTTTGTATTGCATGTGGTTTTCCTTGATACAGTTGCTTAGATTGCAGATATTAGCATGCAGAGTTAGTCAAACTAAAAACTCTAATCATTAACTGCTATTTTCAAAAAACTGATGGATATTGCTATTACAGTCATCTCAGCCATCCTGTATATATACTTGCATTGTTTTTCCCCTTTGTTTTTCCCTACCTTTTCTCCTTTTCCTCTCATTTATTGTCTAATCCTTATATTCAGATTCTTTCCATTTTACTATATCTATTATACATTTCAGGTTTTATTTATCATTTCAGGTTCTTAAACTAGTGAGAGAATGTGACATTTACACATAAGCCTGATTTATTTCACTTACACGTGTAACTTCTAGTTGCTTCACTTACTTATGAAGACCTCAATTTTGCTTTCTTTATAGCTGAGCAATAGTTGTATAAAAATACATCTCATTTTTCAGATGATAGACATTTTAGTTGTTTCTAAGATTTGACTATGGCACCACGTGCTGCTATAAACTTTGGTGGACATATATTGCTATGGTATGATGTTCTCAATTCTTTTAGGAAAATGCCCAGAAGAGAAACAGTAGCTGGGTTGAATGGGAATTACAGATCTAGATTTTTTTTAAGGAATCTCCAAACTGATTTCCATAGTGGTTGTACACTTCTACAACGACACTGGCATCAACAGTGGAGAAGTGTTTCTTTCGCCACAGCCTCTGAAGCATTTGTCATCAGTTCATTTCTTTATGATGGCCATTCTTTCTGGGGTGAGATGATATCGTGGTGTTGTTGAATTCGCATTACTTAAATGGCCAGTACTACTGAACATTTCTTCGTGTATTTTTTTTTTTTGCCACGTGTGTGTGTGTGTGTGTGTGTGTGTGTGTGTGTGTGTTTCTCTGAGAAGTGTGTATTCATCTCAGAGGTCCATTTTTGGATTGAGTCTTTAATTTATTTATTTATTTATTTATTTTTTTATTTTTTTTTATTTTATTTTTTTTTTTGTCTTTTTGAGACACGGTCTCGCTATGCAATTCAGGCTGGCCTTGAGCTCACTTTTGTAGCCCTGGCTGGTCTCAAACTCGCACCGATCCTCCTGCTTCAGCCTCCCAAGTGCTGGGATTACAGGCATGCGCCACCATGCCCGGCAAGTCTTTAAATTTTGGAGTCCTGATTTTTTCAGTTCTTTATATATTCTACCTAAAAGACCTCTGTCTGAGTGATTTTCCTGGGCAGTTTGTTTTTTGCTCACCAAGATGTCTTCAAAATTTTCACCTACTTTCTCTTACAGTAGAATTAATGTTTCTGTTTTAGTCTGTAAATCTTTAGACCATTTGGATTTAGTCTAGATTTGGATCTAGTTTTAGTTTTCAGCACATGGAGAGCCACTTTTTCCAGCATTTGTTAAAGAGGCTATCTTTCTTCTAGTGAACATATTTGGCCACTTTGGCATAGATAAGGTAGCTGAGGTGTTTGTAATTCTATCTGCTTCTTCAAATCTGTACCATTGATCCCTGGGGCTATTTTGTACAAGTACCATGCTGATTTTATCAAAGTAGTTTTGCAGTAACACCTCCTACCTCAACTCTGTTGCACAGGTCTACTTTTGCTGTTCTAGGTCTTTTCTGGTTCCAAATAAACTTTAGGAGTGTTTTGTTTAGACCTGTGAGGTATGTGGTTGGTATTTTGGTAAGGATTGCATCAGATCTGTGTAACAATTTTGGGAGTGTGCCCATTTTTATGATGCTTGTTCATCCCATCCAGGAGCAAGGAGTATCTTTCCATTTTGTGAAATTGTCTTTGATATCTATTTTCACGGTATTATAATTTT
>PVJA010017441.1:10668-41771 GCA_004027025.1 Myocastor coypus | reverse complement strand
AGATTGAATGAGGTTTTCTGGAGCCAAAGACCAATGGGAAGTGGAGTGAGCACTGGCCAAGGACTCTGGGATTATTAAACAGACTGCCAGGCATGGGTCGGAAGGGAGTATCTATCTAGACTCTGGACTGGAATGAGCCAGCTGAGCAGGAGGAGGACTTACCTCACAGAGCCAGGAGGAACTCAGGAACTCAGGTGTTTGACGGCTGTCAGGGCTGATGTCATTCTTAAGTATAGAATCTTGACTCAGGGATGCTTTTATTTGCAGAGGCCTCTGGCAAAATTTTGCTTCTGTTTACACACCTTGCATCAGATGACAAACATGACCACAACCATCTCTCCACACAAATACAAACATGGCCATCTTTTCTAAAATTGTAGAACAAATTAAGTTTATAAGCCAAGGTACTACTGTGTAGCCAGCATTCCTCTATTAAGTTCAATCCTATCCCTTGCTTCTTGTCCTCAGAGTCAGACAGGAAGATAACCTCCCATCCAATAATAAGTTCTGTTTCTTTAAAATTTGAAGAGGGCTTGACAATATCATAAGGAAAGGTGGTTATTTTTGTTTGTTTTTTGTTTTTTTCCGGGACCAGGGTTTGAACTCATGACCTTGCACTTGCCAAGCAGGCGCTTGTGTCATGGAGCTATCTCCCCAGCCCCTCATAAGGAAAGTTTTATTGAAGATGGTTTCTTTATCTCAAGAGGTCTTGATGAGATCTCAAGAAAGGAGCAGGGAAGTTAGAGGCAAAATACAGTAGCTGCCCTTACCCTTTTGCTCTGTCCTAAGGCCTTCTGTGCCCTTTCCAGGCCTGTGCCAGCTCTAGCAAATGGATTGAGGTGAGTCAGTGCATAATGTGGCACAGAAATAGAGGAAGGAGAAAGGTCCTCTATTGTCACAGATATCACAGATGGGCTCCAGTGGGGTTGTGGAAAACAGTGTATAATAATGTATGTGCCCCAAAGTGGCAACAGCAGGAAGGAGGGCCCACTTTATTATGATCTTTGGTGTCTGTGTTCTCTGCCATGGTAATGGAGTTTGCATTCTGGGATCTGGAGAGAGTAACTCCAAGCCTATCTAGCCAAAACCCAGAAAGCCACATTCTGTCAGCACTGACGGGAGTACTGGTTTGGAGTCAGCATTCCTCGATTCCAGTCTCTGTCTGAACCTCAGTTTCCCTTTTGCCACAGTTAAGTGGTTTGATGAGCTTATCACTAAAATCCTTCTAGCTCCAAATCCCTGAGCAAAAACTGGAGGATGCTGCAGAGCAGGGAAAAGGAATATTCTTTGGAGCAAATCAAATGATGAACTACGTGTCTTGGTGAACTAAACCAGGCACCGAAAACCCTCCATCTTCATTCCAGAGTTGGTGGGGGGTGGGGTGTTTGCTGTGGTGTCTCCTCATTTGACAACTCAACCTTTTCCACAGGGCCCCTGCAGACATGCCATGGGGAACTGTTTCCCGTAAGGACCCTGCCCCTGAGGGGAGAGAGGCAGAGACAAGATGGGGCAGGAAGATGGGAGAATGTCTGCATGATGCCAGCAGCCAGGTGAACACAGAGAAATCAGCCCACTGTCTGCTTAGCCTCAAATATCAGAATAAAGGGATCCAATTCTGTAGCTTTCATCTGAAGTTAATGGATAATGAGATGCAGGATCAGCCTTATGTAGCAAAGCAGTTTAAAGCCCCTGGGAAGGCTCTGTTTCCCCCTCCCCAATTATCCTGCCACTGAAATGCCTCAAGTTCCACCATTAGAACACATGTTGTTAAGAACAGCCCTCTGCAGATCACATCCTTTAAAATGCAAAGCACCACTGGGATGCTTTATCAAATAAGAGTACAGCCCGAGAAGTAGTGCTTAGGGGGGATGCTCGGAGTGATGGGAGGCTCTGGAGATCAATCTCTAGATACTAAGTTTTATAAGTCAACACTCATAGGAAACCTGGACTCTGCTGGAGGAAGTGGGAACTCAAGGAGCCCCTAGAAATTAGAGGCCTATAATTATGGCTATATTCCTCATCTTGGGAAAGAGGTGGATTCTGATGAGGGTAGTGATCATATTGAAAAATCACGAAGGTCTTCAATAAAAACTCAATTCAGGGAGATGAAAATTCCTATCATATACATTCACCTGGGACAGCTGCAGTGGAAGCCAGTGTAGAAATGCCTTGTGCAGCGCCCCGACCCCCGCCACCCTGCATGCCCAGAAGATATCGCAGAGGGAAAAAAATCCCTTTAATTTCCACGGTTATTTGGAGTTTATCTAACCCTGAAAGCATGATTTGAAAGTGCTAAAGACCCAACAGATAGGAAAACACAGGACCAGGGTTCCTTGGGCAGGTGACTTAAGCTTTCTGAGATTACATGTCCTCATCAAATTCAGTATAGAGCATCTGGCATATGGTAATGTCCTATAAATGGAAACTATTATAGTTGTGGGTATTGAGGGAGGGCCTGCAGGATACTATGTACAAACTGGGACTCAGTTATGGGATAAATGATTACTGTGGTCACAATAAATAAAAAAACCCAGACTCTGATAAAGTTCATGTATGATCTTTTTTTTTTTAATGCATAATCTTCTTAACTGGAAAAATCGAGTCTCTTTCCAATTTACTTTCATCTTTTTTTAAGATCTGGCAATAAAAGCCTGGGCTACAAAAGTGAACTCAAGGCCAGCCTCAACTGCATAGTGAAACCCTGTCTCAAAAAAAAAGACCAAAAAAAAAAATAATAATAATTGCACTTGGGAGGCTGAGGCAGGAGGATCGGTGTGAGTTCGAGACCAGCCTGGGCTACAAAAGTGAGCTCAAGGCCAGCCTGAACTGCATAGTGAGACCCTGTCTCAAAAAAAAAAAAAAAAAAAAAAAAAAAAAAAAGATCTGGCAATAAAGAAGAAAGAAGTTTTGCACCCCTCCAAATATCCCACCAACCTTAGATGGGAGGCTATCACCGTGATGTGATTTAAGGAAAATTATAAACAATTGTCATTTAAATCTGTATTGGGAGGGGCTGGGGAGATAGCTCCATGGCACAAGTGCCTGCCTGGCAAGTGCAAGGTTCTGAGTTCGAACCCCAGTCCCACACACACACAAAAATAATGTATAGGAGGTTGGGGCCAGCGAGATAGCTCAGCAGTCTAAGGCTCCTGCTTAGGCAATGCAGCACCTTGGTTTGATCCCCGGCACCACATGCTGTGCCAGCCCCACCCACAGGGCAGGCTGCACCGGCCATAACATAAATAAATGAATACATAAAGTTAAAATTTAAATCTGTATTATGTCACAGATAATAAGTTTTGTAAGTCATGGCAGGCCACATGGGCCTCAAAGTCTATCATTGTGGCTATTTCTTCCTCCTAAAGACCCATGCCAAAAAGCAGAATTGCTTGGGAGAAGGTGTGCCACAGCACATTGGTAAAGTTTCCCTAAGATGGCAATCAGGTGTTACCTCATGAAGATGGATGGGTTGGGACCCAGGACAAATAAGTTTTAATAGAATTGGAAGCACAGAGTGTAATGTGTGAGCAGCAGAAAGATAGGCATCAGATGAGGAAGGGACCCATCAACAGCGTCACTTTCCCTGCCTGTGAGTTAGGAGTCAGGATGTGTATTCCCTTTTAACTTATTGGCTGGACCTGGCCTTTGTACCTTCCAGCGCAGCGTACTTCCTCCTAGGAGCAGTTGTGTGCTCAGGGAAGTGGGGAATGGATCCACTTCCTGGGTGGACTGAGCAGCAGTGCCCAAGGTCTCAGCGACTGAGCCAAGGCAGCTCCGTCTCTGATTCATCCTGACAATCATAGCAGCAGCTACAGAGCTGCGCTGTGGGCTGGGGTCAAAGGAACAGGAGATAAAGAGTGCTCTGCAGATCACTGGAACTCTAGGCGTTCTTGGAATTGGACTGAAAGCCTGCCCAGAACCCATGTGTTTTGATTATAATGTCTAAGATGATATTATTTTGTATTTTATTTATTTTTTATTTTAGGGAAGGGTCTACAGGGTGTTTAGGATCTCACTGGACTCGTAGTGATCCCGCCTGTTTACAGCTTCCCAAGAGCTGGGATTATAGGCCTGGGCCACCATGTCCAGTCTCAATTTCTGCTGAGAGTGCCTTGGGGGTGAGGCCGGCATGGCAGGCCCAGGATTGACCTGGCCCCTGTGCCTGCTGGCAGAGGCTTTAATCCACTGACCTATTCGGACTGCCTTTGACTTTGTATTTTTTTTTAAGTGTTACCATTTTTTTTCTTACTTTATTTATGTTATGGGTGGCTCAGCCTGTCCTGGGGTGGGGCTGGTACAACATATGGTGCCAGAGATCAAACCGTGGTCCCTGTGGTTGCCTAAGCTTGCCTAAGCAGGTGCTTTAGACCACTGAGCTATCTCGCTGGCCCTGATTTTGTATTTTATTTTATTTTTAATTTTTTCTTGTTTCAGAACTTTTGTTTATTTATTCATTTTCATGGCCAGCTCAGCCTGCCCTGAGGGCAGGGCTGGCACAGCATGTGGTGCTGGGGATCGAACTGTGGTCCCTGCAGCCTCCTAAGCTTTCCTAAGCAGGCGCTTTAGACCACTGAGCCATCCTGCTGGGCCTCTGATTTTGTATTTTAAAGTGCAAAGAAGCCTATAGTAGTGGCTCATACCTGTAATCCCAGCACTTGGGAGGCTGAGGTAGGAGGATCAGTGTGAGTTCTAGACTAGCCTGGGCTACAAAAGTGAGCTCAAGGCCAGCCTGAACTGCATAGTGAGACCTGTCTCAAAAAAATAAAAACAGAACAAAACAAATATATATATATATATATATATATATATATATATATATATATATATATTATTGCCACTGCCATGTTATTTACTGAGGAAAAAGTGATGTGTGTGTGTGTGTGTGTGTGTGTGTGTGTGTGTGTGAATATGTGCATGTACACATGTCTCTCTGCTTGCCTGCCTGCCTTCCAAAGAGGTCAAAGAGCCATGTGGAACCTGGACTTTCTTAAGTCTGACCTTAGGGTTCTTAAGCTTGAAGGCCACCAGAATGGACGTTACATTTTCAGGAGTGGCCATACTCCTACACTGTCTCAGATGTTTTTGTATCACAGCAGCACCCACAAGTCTCTGTAATCTTGTCTGCCCTAAAAGCAGCAACCTGGAGCTGGGGAGATAGCTCTGTGGCACAAGTGCCTGCCTGTAAGTACAAGGTTGTGAGTTTGAACCCTGGTCCCACAAAAAAAAAAAAAAGCAGCAACCAGAAAAATAAGGAATCAGTTCCTCCCACAGTGTCCTGTATGCTTTTGCAATACTAAGGAAACACTATTAATAACTACAGCAGCTACAACAAAGTGGGTCTCCCTAGGTCTCAACAACTCCTCCTTCTTTCAATTATGGATAAAATTCTTTAACGAGGATGAAAAACTGGGAATGGGAGGGGCACAGGCACCACCAGGAAGGATGTATTAAGCAGGTGTAAAGCACAGGAAGGGGTTCTGTAAACGATCTGTTTCAGAGGTGACTTTGTGGATGCAAGGAGAGGGAGCTGAAGGGTGGTAATTAGCTTATTACTGTTTCCCCTGGGTGTTGTGACAATTCCTTAGGAGACACTTGTAAAAAAGCAGAGAGAAGACAGTAAATACACATCTAATGATATGCTAAATAAATTATTATTGTTATTATTATGACTATTATTATAGCAATTGCAACTTGCTCCTGGCATCCGAGTTTCCACCAGAGATGGGAATTGGTCTCCCTACAGCCAGGCTTCTGCTGCTGCCAATATGCCCCCAGCACCCCCCCCCAGGAATGAGCTGAGTAATTGGACAGTAGAGATCAGTCTTCAGTTAACAGCCACTTTGCTGGTTCCTGCAGGAGGAGAGCTGATCAGATGGCAGGCAGACACACACAAGGCCTCTCTGCCAGGTGCCTGCTCTTGGGGATGGCAGGGTCAGACTTAGAAGAGAACTTCCTGAGCCCCTAGTAAGGGGACGGGGTCGGGGCGTGGGGGGGGGGCGTAAAGGAAGGTGAGTAGACAGGGATGGGTCACAGAAAGAATAGGAAACTACAAATCAGGAACATGCTTACCCTACCAGCTGAGGGCCTCTAGGACTCCTTGTAATTCCTGCAACCATCAAAGACATTGTGTTTGATATCTATTTTGCTGGTAACAAAGCCAGTTGTTTTTGTCAGCTTTTCAAAGGGTCTAGGACCATGAAACGTCCAAGAGCCACTTGAGCCTAGGTAGTGGGGCCTAGGACTTAATAACGGTGGTCAGTGTTTCTTGTTTCTTGTCTTTTGGCTGAGGACAATTGTTATCTGAGCCCCAAAGGTTCCAGATGTTCACAACAATGGATTCCCCTCAATCCAGGCCAGAGCCAAGACACCCCACTACTCGGTCTTTTTTTAGGCAAACATATGTAAATACAAGACCCTTCTTGCCTTTCTTCCTTCCTTCCTTCTTTCTTTCTTTCTTTCTTTCTTTTTTTGTGTGACTGGGTTAGAACTCATGACCTTGTGCTTGCAACTCACGATCTTGCACTTGCCAGGCAGGTACTTGTGCCACGGAGCTATCTCCCCGGGCCCCTTCCTTGCATTTCTTTCTTTCCTTCTTTCTTTCTTCCTTTCTTTCTTTCTTTCTTTTTTTTTTTTTTTTTAAATCAGTATTCCTTGCATTTCTTTAGGGACAACATAACCATCCCTGGGAAATTGTGCTTTGGCTAGGAGGAGGGCTGGGAGCCTAGGAAAGGCTGAGGGGTTAGGAAATGGGATTTCAAGTTTTCTTTAGGCCTCTTTTTGACCGTATTCCTTTACCAAAGATTCTTAGGAAAAATAAGAAACTGAATCTGGGCTCCTTCCCACTCTAAGCTTTGACAGCAGAGAGGAAGACTAACGATCCCTGCGGACAGGCACCCTGGCTAGATGGGGAACCTCACAGATGCCCACTTGCTAACAGTGGCCAACCCGGCTCCAAACTCCCACAGTAGGAACCAAAGAAGGGAAACTGGTGACAATAAAAAATAAATACGTGAAGCAATTTGATTGGACAAATATCTGTAGTAGAAAATCTGTGACCTTTTAAATTATAAATTAACATTTTAAAATAGTAAGCCCGATGTGTTTGATGTTCCCAGGTCAAGACTGAGGCAGAGAAAGGTCTTTTCTTGGCTAGGTTGTCTGCTTCCTGCTAATTTATTCCTGATTTATTTATTTATTTATTTATTTATTTATTGTGGGACCAGGGTTCGAACTCACGACCTTGCACTTGCCCAGCAGGCACTTGTGCCTCAGAGCTATCTCCCCAGCCCCATTCCTGTTTTATTTGTGTGTTTCTTAATGGATCTAGTGGTGGTTCCTGTTTAGACCCTTCTTGGGAACAGTTCCTTCCCAGCCCCAAGACTCCTGGGCTTTTAGTTTTCTTAGGTCTGGAGGTCTGGGACAGAGGAATACTGTGGAGAAAAGGCCTCTTTGGACTGTCTCAGGTTCCTGGATCTTATTTCCTCCTCCAGTCCTGGGCTTGGGTCTCTGCTCTGACCAGAGTCCCCCACATCCCACCACATTATTCGCCAGCCTGGCTAGGCTGCCTCCATCCCAGGTGCCCAGGTGCCTCACTGTGGTGCTCAGGGGGAGCCAGTGCTTTTGCACTGACTGCATTCTGTGGACCGCAACAAACACATATTGGTTCGCCACTCTGTGCTGGGCTGTAGATGGATGCTTCACCCTGGGTGAGTCCCCAGTCCTGTGGACAGCGCTGTGTGTCCAGGCTCACTCTGGCATTTAACTCCAGCCCAGGGCTCTTTGTTCCCTTCCCAGCATGCTAGGGATCCTAGGGACCTGCTAATTTATTCTTGGATCTTGATTCCCAGAAGCAGAACTGGCCATTCATATTGAGTTCGGGAAAAGTCCTTTGCACCATTCAGCATAGACACCTGTGACTCCCTGGTTTAAAAACTCAACTGACGGAAAAAATAAAATAAGCGAACTGGGATGTGTATATCTTTTTTCCCCTGAGATGTTCGGTAGCAGGGAAAGAGTTGTGGAACTGAGGCCCAGTGGTGCCTGGACAAGGAGTATGGGAGAGCTGTCAGTTTGAACAGGGCTTAGGTCCATGTTCCTACTTATTGAAGGCAACTTCCCCCAGCCCAAGGCAAGACTTTCCAGGGACTAGAGCCACCCACTGTACCCAGAGAATGAAACTTAATTTGAGGACCAACAAAGAATCACCACTTGAGCGGCAGAATTAGGTGGCTGAGGCCCAAGCCTGGAAGGGGCCAGTGGTAAGAAAGCCTCTCCCAGTCCCCTCAGAACAGGCCCCATGCTCTCAAAGTCACCCTTCAATCCGCAGCTCCCCCATCCCAACCTTACACACACCTGAGCTCTAGATGGCCCAGGTAAAAGCTGGTTTCCTCCACGTCTTGTGATCCTAAAGCAGCAATGGTGAAAGAGTTCGTCACTCTCTGCCAGGTTCCTTCCCATACCTCTTCGCCTCTGAAGCCCTTTCTCTGAAACCCAAAAGCTAAGGTTTAGAATTCAAGAGAAAAGTGTAGAGCTATGGCCCAGCAACACCTGGAATGGCTGGGGAGGACCACGCTGTCCCACCTTTAGTGCAGTAAAAGCCAAACAGAAGCTGAAGGACACTTCCGAGTCCAGCGGTGGGTAGGAGTGTCACCTCTCCCCTTCTGTAAGCCCCTGGTTCACATCTGCCAGTGTCAGACCTTCTTGAAAGCCTGCTGATGCTTTTCTGGCCTACTAGGTGTTTGCCTCTTGCCTCCTCTGTCTATCCTAGGGCACCCCCTATCTCCAGGCATTGTTGCTCCTCTGGCTGTTCCCTACCTGCTATTTAGCCTTTCCTAACTTCACCTCTCCCTGAGTAAAAAACTCTACCAGCTAGTTTCTTAGATGGCCAGATACAGGTTTTCAGCTGGCCCTCTGCAGTTATCTCGGTGAACAAGTCTCTCCCGGCTCCTATCCATAAATATGTCTGTTCAGATACACTGGCCTAAATCCCAGTGCACACTCATCAAGAGATAATTATACTTTATATACATATGGATATCTCTATAGAGTTATATTCCAAAGTGTCTATAACTCTACAGAGATAGCAGCATGTACATATAGGACTATAATTACTTACGTCTATTTTTATAACTTTGTAGTTATAAATAGATGTGCCTATATATAGTGATAATAATATAGAAATATCTCCATAGTCATGTATGGCTCCAAGTGAATGCTCTAACTACTCTATATCACAATCAATAAGTATATATCTCCTGATACATAATTCTAATGATATATATTTATATATAAGCTGCTCAGAGGCATAAATCTGTCAGAATATCAAATGTCTATAAAGTTGGATGGCTGTAAAAGAGTCATATATTTTCCCATATATAAATCTGCTTCTTTAACCATTGTATATGCACAAATACAATGGAAATAATTATATTTTCCTCAAACATAAATCTGTAAATACAACCACAGCACATTTAGGTATGGTTAGAGATAAAGCAAATTTTGTAGACATCAGTCTGTCAATAGAGCCACCAGTGCCTCCAAACAGAAAGAATTATAGAAGGAGTTATAAATAAACCCTCCAGATGTGAACGGATCAGTAGAACTAGATGTAAACACGCTCCTCGGAGGGATTGCGAACTGGTCTTTCTTCTTTGTACAAAATTCCTGAGGGAGCCAGGTCGAATAGCACGGGGGCTAAGGTGCCTGAGTGCAGGTATTTTCCCCTCAAGGAGGGTTGGAGGTCGCTGGAATTTGGGAAGCCAAGCAGGAGTGGATGGGGGCAGCCCAGCAGCCCCTTCTGCCTGAGTCCTGGTGGGTGAGAATTGGGCAAGTGGAGAGGCCTACGGGAGAAAATGAAAAAGCAGAACGTAGCTTGAGTCACTTTTCTCAGGCATGGACCCACAATCCTCTCTTCCGGGAAGCCGACCAAGCGAGCAAGTGGGCCAGCAAGCCCGAGATGCAGACAGCTGCCTGGGGTCCAGTGCCCGGCTCCTACCACCTGGGGCAGCTGTCTCGCTGTCCCGTGGTAGCCTGACACTCAAGGCCTGGCCTTGTTCCAGCGCGCAGCGCATCACCCTATTTTATTTTATTGCTATTTCATCCTCCTGGTTATGGAAGGGTAGGGTCTTCTGTGGGGTTTGTCCTCTCCAATGCAAGAAGCCCAGCGGTCTCCTCTGAATCCTTGTGTATGGGAGAGGGGTGGAAAGCGGTGACTCAGTGGGTTCCCTACTTCCGAGCCTATTTTTAGACCAAATGGGTCATCGCTGTTGAAAAACAATCCAAACCCCTGGAAAAGCATTGAGAATTAAATCTTTTAGAAGTTTTCACGCTCTTGAGAATGGTCATTTTATCGTTTCTCGGCCTTTTGGCTAAGATCAAGTGAGAATGGTCATTTTCTTTTCTTTTTCTCTTTGAAAAAGTTGGTTGTGAGTTATTATGTTTTCTTCTTTTTTTGTTTGTTATTGTGCACAATTGTTTTTAAAAGAAGGATTTCGTTAGACCCGAAACGGTGGGGCGGCTTCCTCTCCCGCTCACCACGCATCTCTTCACTCTACCTCCCAACTTCCCCAAATACATTAATTGATAAAATTACAAGAAAATTGTACCTGAAGAGAAGGAGGTTGACACTAGAGGAACCGGGACCGTGGTCTTCACTTTCTTTATAGAAATCCACTGAGCTCCAAACTCCAGAAGGAAAATTCAGCACGACTCAACCTCTCCTTTTTAAAAAAGACCTCAGGATGGAACTTTCAGCCAGCTCACAGGAACCCCAGCCTCACTCTCCAGCTCTCTGCACTCCTGGGCGGATGGCCATAAATATTTTTCTGCTTCCTCCGGGCCCGAGGCTCGTCCTCTCCGTCACTTCTGAGCCCCGCGGCCAGGAGCAGGCCGAGGTCCTTGGCCCACCCTCCTCTGCCCCTCTGCCTCACCCTGCACGATTGGCCTCCTCTTTAGAACAGGGGTTTCTAGAGAGCCTTCAAAGCTAGGAATCACCGCGTAAGTGGAATCCCTTTCCTGCTGGCAAGAAGCAGACCAGAAAAAAGCCTCCTGGCTTCCCTCCCCTCCTCAAGGACCCTATCTGGGGAGGGGATTTTCAACCCCAGCCCCTCAAAGGCATTTAAAGAAGGACCTTACTTCCTTTCGTGTCTTCCCTCTAGATTCGTGATGGTGACTCTTTTCCCAGCTCCTCAAAATGCCTCCTCTGGCATTTTATTGTTATCCTACTAGGGAGGGACTGTTAACTACTGTTTTTATTATTGTTATGTTATTTATTGTTATTATGATTGCTGTTAGAGATTTGTTCACCAGAGTGGGGGACCAAAGCCAGGCTCAGAGGGAGGCCTCCTTGTCACACGTGTGCAGGGCACGCAGATATTCACACCTAACACAGTGCACGCATACAGATATGTCCACAAATGCCTGCTATGTTCAGGCCCATGCACAGTGACTCAAAGGAGGCAGGGGTCCTCCTACCGCAGCACACAAACCGCAGGCTGCCCGTGCATGCCAGCGCTCAGGCAGCACACCACCCCCAGACCAATACCAAACCCCACACGCACCAAGCTCCTAAAGCAAGGAAAATACCTAAGAATCCCTTCTCTCCCACAAACTGGAGTGGCGATTCAGGCCTCTGTCTCTTTCCCCGAGTCTCTCTCGCTTTCTCTTTTTTTTCTCCTTGTTTACAGCTTCAGAGAGCTCAAGGCCCATAAATCTTGAGGGGCCTACAGAGCACAGAGCACATTTGTATGCATCGTTAGGACTCGCTAATACCTAAGCCCATTAACGGGCATGTATGCGCGTGGTTTCCGGTGTGTATTAACTTATAGTTAAATTCTAGAGAAAAGGGCATCATGAATTAACACATAACAAATCCATCACGGGCTTTTGTCATATAAGATTAGTCAGCCACGAGTTTCGGGGGCCAAGTTGCCCGGGTCGAGGTGTACCCACCCTCCAAACTTCGTGGTGTAAACCTGGGGCCGGGGAGAGGGCAGAGAGGAGAGCTCTCCTTTGCCACCCGCGTTGTCCTGCTGCTCCGGCCGCTGGCCGGGCGGCTGCACACCTGCAGGACAGTGGAGAGGCCGAGCCCCCGGCTCCGACGCGTCGCCGGCAGCAGGGAGGCCCAAGCAGCGGCGAGCTGGGGTTGACTGGTGCCGCTGGGCCCTTGGTCGCGGGGCGGGCTGGCTTCGGCTTTCCGAGGGAAACGCCAGAAACAAGCGGAGACGCTGAACTTTAAGCAGAAAGGAAGATAAGGGGAGGAGGAAAGGGCGACGGAGGAGGAGAGGCAAGCGGAGGAAGGCAGCCAGGCCTGGCTGTGCGGAGCCTGGGGACCTCTGCGGGGGCTGCAAGCTGGGTTGCTGTGAGGTTTGCCTTTTCCAGTCCCAGCTCCTGCACCTCAGTGGGGGCGGCAAATGCAATCCCTTCTAAAAGAAAGGGTGAAGGAAGAAAAGAAAGCCAATTAAATGGTGTGATTTCACCCAAGCGCTTCTAGTCCCAATAACTCAGAGCCTATCGGAACCCCAAGGATCTGGATAATGGAGCCTGTATAGACAGAGATGAAGGATGAGGGTTATGGAACGAGGATGGAGAAAGTCCATCTCTTGAGGTCCTGTAGAAAACACCGAAAACAAAACAAGCTAAATTATTGTGTCGGTGTAGATCTATTTGCCTACTTAAATCACAGCCGATTTGGGCTGGGGGCGGGCCGGAGAGGACTAGCAGGAACCTTTGCGAAGCAAACTCTTCGAGGGCCTTTCCCGCGCGCAGGCCGCCGCATAGGGCCGGCGGGGCCAGGCGGAGTTGGGCCGGGCTGGCCGGACCTGGGAGGGGGGATGGGCGGGGCGGGGGCGGGGGCGGGCCCTCCCCTGGCGCTGTGAACTTTAGCTGGGCCGCCGCCTG
Source organism: Myocastor coypus (assembly GCA_004027025.1). Lineage (NCBI taxonomy): Eukaryota > Metazoa > Chordata > Mammalia > Rodentia > Myocastoridae > Myocastor > Myocastor coypus. The sequence goes on along the minus strand of PVJA010017441.1, from coordinate 28,874 downwards.
TCAGTCCCAGAAAGCGTTAAAGGTGCAGCAGCCCGCGCCAGCCTCCGCAGCCGCCTTTGTACGCGTGATTTATGACTTCAATCTTGGTTCACCGAGAGTTCACACGGTTTTCGCTGCTGTTGAAGGTTAAAAGATGGTCTTCGCTTGACAAGTGGGACTATTGAAAATTCCTTCTTCTTCGTTCTTTTTTTTTTTTTTTTTTTTTTAAAGAAGCGAAGAGCAGAGGCTCGGGAGAGAAAAATTTGGGGGGAAGGGACAGAGGTTGCAGGTGGGACAAAAAGGTAGGCCAGGAATGTTTGCCTCCCTATATTTAGGATTTTTGGTAGCTAAGATTTGTATGTGTGTTGGTGATGGGGGGTAAAGAATAGGAGGGAGCTAAGGAAGGGGGTTAAAGTTCTCTCATATTTGGAGGCCAAAGAAGTAACGTATTTTGGAGGGGAAGATTCCCCAAAACTGCTTCCATTGTTAATCATCTGGATAACTTGAGTTGAAGTCCCTAACCCCTCCTGTTGGGACCACAAGTGGCTTCGGTAAAGAGGGAAAGCCTGTGAGAGGCTCGGTGTGCTGTTCCTGTGGTAATGGTTGCCTCCTAAGTGTATCTGGCAGATGCCCCACTTTGCCTGGGAAACAAGGTTTCTTTCTTTTTTTTTTTTTTGTCTTTTTGAGACAGGGTCTCACCATGCAGTTCAGGCTGGCCTTGAGCTCACTTTTTGTAGCTCAGGCTGGTCTCGAACTCTCACTGATCCTCCTGCCTCAGCCTCCCGAGTGCTGGGATTACAGGCGTGCGCCACCACGCCCGGCGGAAACAAGGTTTCAAGGGTTGCTTGTACCCACAGATTTGGGCGTGGGTATTTCTAGGGCCCAGTGTTCCAACTTCCTAAATCCTGTAGTTTTAGCCTTTGGTGTTTGGTGCAAATGGGGAGGAGGAGGAAGTCTGTAAATTTGGGACAACCTCAAAGCCCCTTAGGTGAGTCAGTCTCTTTGTAGCATTTTGGAGAATGTAGTACCACAGCAGAGATGGCAGGTCAGCAGATTTGGAAGAGCAAGAATCTGTCCTGTTTAGATGTCCTGAGACAAATGAGGAGATTCCCTTGGAGCTTTGAGGTGGCACCTCTTTTAGGTTCCTTTAAGGTATTTTTAGCCTGATATGGAGTTCACATCCATAATCTCAGCACTCTGGCAGGCTGAGGCAGGTGATGGCAAGTTTCAGCTGAGCTTAGACAGTTTAGTAACTTGTGAATACCCTATCTCAAAGGGAAGGGTAGCTCTATGCAAAGGGCATAGGTTCAATGCCCAATACCAAAAACGACATTAAAAAAAAAAGAAAAAGAAAAATCTTCCAGGCCCGGTGGGATGGCTCAGTGGTCTAGGGTGCCTGCTTGGGAAAGGTTGGGCAGCTTCAGGGACCCTGGTTCGATCCCCAGTGCCACATGCTGCACCACCCTTGCCCTTGGGGTGGGCTGAGCCGGCCATAAAAATGAGTGAATAAACAAACAAAGGCTCTGAAACAAGAAAAAAAAAATCTTCCACTGGGGCTGAGGAGATAGCTCCATGGCACAAGTGCCTGCTGAGCAAGTGCAAGGTTGTGAGTTCAAACTCCAGTCTGCCCCCCAAAAATCTTGTGCTGTGGGACTTTGGTATAATAGTGGCATTATGAGCCCTAGAGAGGGGAGCAGTCAAGAGCTGGGTCTGGGATGGAGCATGCCTCCATAGTCCCACTTAGGCCCCATTTCATTGTTGATACAATCAGATGTCTTTATATTATTTTTTATTTTTTGGAGGTGCTGAAGATCAAGCCCAGGCCTCTAGTGTGCTAGGCAGGTGCTTTACCAACTAAGCTATGTCACCAGCCCTGTAGATGTCATTATGAGAGGTTAGAGCTGGCATTTCAAATCCACAGCCAGAGGCTGGGGAGATAGCTCCATGGCACAAGTGCCTGCCTGGCGAGTGCAAGATCATGAGTTCAAACCCTGGTCCCACCAAATAAAATAAAATAAAAATTAAAAAGAAATCATGAGCTCAAATCCATATCCAGAAACCCACTGGGAAGGGAGCTTCTTACCTTTCATGCCTCCCAGACTTGGAAGGACTTTTCACCATAATAGGAGAACTCCCAGGCATTTCCCCATGAAATGGGAAAAAAGAGGGAAAAGAGCCAGGAAGATGCCACATCTCTGGGGCACATCCAGCGCTGGCCCCTGAAGCAGGGGACTGCATCCATAAACAGCACAGCAGAGAATAGAGCTCAAAGAGAGGCCAGACATCCAGGGCCCAGGTTCTGAGGTTGTGTTGGTAAGGACAGCCCTCTGGCCTCAGGAAGAACAGAGAGGCAAATGTGGTGGTATGTTTAGGGGCTTAGGGGTAGGGAGGGGGCAGTGGGATGCACAGCCGAGGAAGGTAATGAATCTCTTCCAGCTTCTGGTTGAGAACCAGAGGAATGAACTTAATGGCTTCTGGAAGTAATGGCTGTACTGAAGTCCCCTTTCCACCACCTCTGTGTTGGTGGGAAATAGTTTCAGCAGGCCTGTGCTCATCTGCAAGTCAGGGGAATAATTATGAATTACTAATTCATAATTAAGATTGTTGATTGTGACCATTGTTCTCCAGTGAACCTGTGAGGCAGAAGAAGGCAGCTTCAGTTGGCCCCTGCCCTCTGTAACAAGCAAACTGAGGCATGGCCTCTCTTGAAGGCAGCCCTTGAACTGGGCATATGTGGAATGGTTGCCTCATTATTGGTCAAGTCATGTGGCACCCCATACAAGAGTATTTGGGCTCAACGCAAACATCTTTCTTTAACTTCAGATTTCAAAGTGTTCTGTAGGTTTGACTTCTGGATGGGGGAGAGAGAGAGAGAGAGAGAGAGAGAGAGAGAGAGAGAGAGAGACTTTGACAGGCAAAACAGCTTGGCCAAACTGTGTGTGGAGACAGGAATGAGGGCTAGGTAACAGGACTGCTGGGGTCAGTACCCAAGCGATGTTGGATCAGGAGTGAACATTCTTCCTCTCTTGCCCTCAAGAGATACTGGCCTCCTCAACTCTCTGAACACATAGTTGGCCCCTTTTTTCTGATCCCTTGCCATGGCTCCTTGCCCCCTCTAGTGTAGGTAGGCACAGGCTTTTAGGCACACTGTCCTCTCTGACAGTTGGAAGTGGGGAAGTAGTATCTGCCAGTTGTTTCACAATTTTCCTCAGTAAGGAATGCACTGCTCCAAAATGTTTTTTTTTTTTTTTTTGGTCTTTTTGAGACAGGGTCTCACTATGTAGTTCTGGCTAGCCTCAAGCTCACTTTTGTAGCCCAGGCTGGTCTCAAACTCACATCGATCCTCCTGCCTCAGCCTCCAGAGTGCTGGGATTATAGGCATGCACCACCATGCCCGGCTATTTTTGTTCTTTTGAAACAGGGTCTCACTATGCAGTTCAGGCTGGCCTTGAGCTCACTTTCACTTTTGTAGCCCAGGCTGGTCTCGAATTCCACCAATCCTTCTGCCTCAGCCTCCCAAGTGCTGGGATTATACGTGTGCATCACCACACCCAACCAAACTCTTTATCTGAGAACATACATACATGTACCTTAAGAATGTGTGTTGCAAGGTATGTCCAACCCTCTGGAAGCCAGAGTTGCAGCCGGCACAGTATAGTGAGCTCATCCACAAAGGCACCTCAGCCTCCATCTTTCCATCCAACCTCACCTGCTATTCTCTCAAGCTCCCTTGCACGCCTTGGTGTGCCCTGAGCCAGGAGACAGGTAGGAAGCTCTGCAGAGGGTTCTCCTGAGCTAGCTGTTTAATGTTCTGTTAGATGGTAAATAAACCTTGAGAAAAAAGGGAAGGAGCCACTGCGCCTGGCATCCCCACCTGCCCATCCTCTGGACATTGGCTTTCTCGATGAAACAGTGCACTGTTGTTCTTGAACAACCATTCCCCACCATCTCTCTTCGAAGGTTTTGAGTTTCACCCTCCGTTCACCCCCATTAATCACCCCAGCAGCTAAACATCACCCAGCCCCCTCTAGCCCTTTTTCTTCTTCTTGCCCTTAGTATTCATGGTGGAGCATTCCTCAGTCCTGTGAGCCTCACAAAGACCCCTCTTCCAACACAAGATCCCTCCCCCTGCAGCTCCCCAAGCCCTGCTAAGCACTGCTCACTGTTCTGGTTGTTCTGACCAGCAGCTCAAACTCTTGGACCCACTCCCCAGCTTTCACAGCCCTTGCCCCATCCCTGTACATGTTTTCACTTAGCAGCTCCCATTTCCTCCTCCAGGCACTGAATCCAGTCCTCACACACCTTCTTCCAGCTCTCCCATGTACCACTCTTCCATCTTTTATGTCCCATCTGCTCCTTACCCCTATCAGCCTTCCCATAATTCTCCCTTTCTTTCTGTACCTCAAGACCTTTCTTAGATCTTCCAGATGATGGCTTTGGAGTCTATTCCTTCCAGCCTTCAGAAACGGAGAGGCAGTGTAGCACAGTGGTTAGTTAAAACCATGGGTTTTATATTCAGATCCCATCTCTGACAGTTGCTAGTTGTACAGCTGTGGGCAAAGTAGTTGACCTCGTTGAGCCCTCCATAAAATGGACAAACTCACTGGCCACACAGAATTGTGTAGATCAGATTAAATTTCATTTGCATAGATCCAAGCACTCAGCAGGGGCTTGATAAATGGTAGTTATTAATATCAGAAGCTTCACCTATAGAAGGAGAGGGATATTCTTTGAGTTCCAGTACAATTGAAAGAGTTGTCCACCACCATGCGACACCAGGGATATGTGTGAAGATGATGACTTAGTCTTACAGCTAAGCAGGGCCCATTTGCCAGGAGGCTGTGCTCTTCTCTTAGTCCTAGAGGATCTCAACTTTGACTGTACATTGGCCTTGCCCAATGCCCTGGAGAGCTAAAAACATTCTGATGCTTGGACTCACCTCCAGGGATTCTAGTTTGCTTTGTCTACAGTAAAGTCTTTTCCTTTTTTTTTTTTTTTTTTGGTGGGACCAGGGTTCAAACTCATGACCTTTCACTTGCCAGGCAGGCACTTGTGCCACGGAGCTATCTCCCTGGCCCCTTACAGTGAAGTCTTAATGTCTGTTTTTTTTTTTTTGAGACTGGGTCTTGCTATGCAGTTCAGGCTGGCCTTGAGCTCACTTTTTGTAGCTCAGGCTGGTCTTAAACTTGAACCAATCCTCCTGCCTCAGCCTCCCAAGTGCTGGGACTACAGGTGTGTGCCACCGGGGCCCAGCCTGGATTTAAAAAAAGAAAAGGTGAAACAAGTGATGCTAATGTGTAGCTAGAAACTGAGGTGTGGCCCTAGGAAGGGGACACAAGATGCCTGGCTGGTATCACAGGTATGTTCCTCCAGGGGAGGCAGAGGAAGGCTGCTCTCAACATGGTTTATTGAGCTCTAGCCACAGTGCTTCAGGGGGAAAAGGCGTCACTCAGGATGAGCTTCTCTTGAAATCCCAGAATTTCACACTCTCACCCTTCTCTCTCTCTCTCTCTCTCTCTCTCTCTCTCTCTCTCTCTCTCTCTCTCTCTCTCCCTCCCTCTCTTCCCAGTACTGGGGATTGAACTCAGGACCCTGCTCTCTCCAGGCAAGTGCTTATACTACTGAGCTATCTCCCTGGCCTGCCCTTGTATCTCTGATGGCCATTATGACTTAGAAAGGGGCCACCTTCTTTGCGGAGAGAGAACAGACAAACTGACCTGCTAGAGGCCCTTCTCTCATCAGCAAATCATATGATACCCAGACTACCAATGGCAGAGACAGAGGCTGCTACCTTCAGTAGTAGGAAAATTTGTAGTTATGCAGTAAATGGAGTTTCTACCTGGTTGCTACAATAATGGGCCAAGCAATTAGGATACAAGTTTCCAGGATCTTTTCCCATATTTCCAAAAAAGATAAATCACCCCCAGGTAGAGAATCTGCATATTGTAATTAAGTGATAAATATTTCATGCCTGGTTCAAACTTTCTCTTCTTCTATTTAATGGCCACAAACTTGAGCACTGAGGAAGCATGGAATGAGGACAGTGGAGGTGTGGAAGAGGTTCTACATCTCAGCTTTGGGGGAGGAAAACATTGCCTTGGTGACTTCTTTATTTCTTCCCTCCTGTTCTTTAAAGAAAACATTGCTAGGGGCTGGGGAGATAGCTCAGTAGAATAAGCACTTGCCTGGCAAGCACAGGACACAAGTTCAATCCCCAGTTCTGCAAAAAAAAAAAAAAAGAGAGAGAGAAAGAAAGGAAGGAAGGAAGGAAGAAAGAAAGAAAGAAAGAAAAACACATTGCTTACCTACAACAGCCTGGGCTAAAGCAGAAGACAGAGGGTGTGACCTGGGCTTGTGGCCTCCATACCAACCACCTCCATCAGGAGCCAGTCCCTGTAACTGTGAGGGGTGCAGGGAATAGGAGACTTTGAAGTCAGGGCCTACTGTTTGAAAAGAAGCTCTGTTCTTTTAGACAGAATAGTTTTAGGCAAAGTATTTAGTTTACATAAAATTTTCTTTATCTATAGAAAATTGGCAATATTGATTGATTGGTTGGCTAATAGATTGGTTGTAGCACTAGACTGAACCCAGGGGTCTCAAGTGTTCTACCTCTGAGCTCCATCCCCAGACCAGGCATAGCAGTTTTTACCTTGTAGAATACTCCAGGGCCAGGCGGCTCTTAGGGCCAGATGGCTATCATTATGATGAGCGTCAGTCATAGTTAACTGAATTACTTTGTGCCCCTCTCCAACATAGCCCCACCCCAATGGCTAGGATGCCTACACAAGTGAATCCTAGCTGTGACTATGGTGAATGCCCCATCTTGTTTAATCAGCACAGTAAGTCTATGAAGGGAACATCTTACTATCCCTGTTCATTACCAGTGCTTTATAAATGAGAGAACTGAGGCATGAAAAAGTATGACACCCATGGTTACACAGCTGAGTGGTTAAAAGTATGGGCTCTACCATCTGTATGGTTCCAAATCTGGGTTCTGTCTGTCTAGGATACAGCATAGTCTACTTAACCTCTCTGCTTAGCTCCTGTATCTGTAAATTGGGGATGTGAGTGAGAAAGGTGGTGGTGAGAAAGGTGGTGGTGAGAATTAAGTGAGAAGTGCACACGCAGCATCTACTTCAGTCCTGGCACACAAGTGCTTAATAAATATGAGGCACCTTCACCACCAGTCACCGACATGTCACAGTCTCAGTCATCATCATAAGGCTCCGCATACCAGAGCCACAGTTTCTAATGCTCTTTGGTGTTCCAGAAGTGAGTGTATGTGAGGTTCCTTCAGAGGCCACAGAGCTGTTCTTTATTACACACACACACACACACACACACACACACACACACACACACACACCTTTAGGACTTGGGGAAAAGGACACTAAGCAAATTATGACTCCATTTCAGGAATTAAATCAAAGATAACTTGATTTGGCTCCTGATGAGAGGGAAAGGTTAAAAGGGAACGAGGAGGCGTCTGGGTGCAGAGCTGGACTGGACCCACCTCAGCCTCTGGGCTGGAGGAGGGAGGAGCCTTCTACACCCTGGAAAGTGGGGGAGGGGCTGGGAAATGGTCAGAAACGCTTCGCCAAGGGGATCCTACCCCACACCACCTCAACCTAGCCATGGATTGCAGGTCACGCCAAGACTGAATGGGACTGAGGCCCCAAAAATTGGAGGCAACAGTCCCTGAAGAAATACCTGAGCCCACACTCTTCTCTGTAAGGACATCCAGGCAAGACTGATGCTCCTACCTCTCATGTTCTAATGTATTTATTAGCCTAAAGATATTGGCTATGTATATGTAAAAAGACTGGTTCTCAGCCAGCACAGTGGTGCACTGTAGGAGGCTGAGATTGGGAGACTATAAGTTTATAAGTTTATTTTATTTATTTATTTAGTAGTACCAGGGATTGAACTCAGGACCCTGCGCTTGCCAGGCAAGTGCTTATTCTACTGAGCTATCTCCCAGCCCAAGTTTGTAAGTTAAAACCTAGAGAGCCTATCTCAAAAGGAGAGGAAATTCAGTGCAAAGACCCTAGGTTCAATCCCAGCACTCCAACAACAATATCAACAACAAACATTATCCATGTGAATAACCACTCCCCTGTTTCTTAGCTTTATAACTAGCTGAAATAAACATATCTACCTGAGGGAGAGTGGCAACCATACTCAGCATTTCCTCCTCGGCTCCTGGCACTCTCCATCTGGGCTTTAAAAGACCTTTATTTCCACTTACACAGAAGGGGAAACTGAGGCCACTAAATGAGTAGCTTATTCAGACTCAGAGACACAACTGGATCCAAGGAGGACTTCAAACCAGAAACAGCTCTTGGGGGAGAGAAAGTAGTAAAAAATAACAAAACAAAAAAACCAGGAGGCCGCTGCCCACTCCCCACCAAAGAACTTGGGATTAAGAGCCTGGGAGGCTGGGCCTGCAGAAGAGGCAGCTGAGGACTCCTAGCCTTGCCAAACAGCGGGGCCTCCGGCGAGAGCGTCGCCAGTGCGTCCTCATTCTGCGATTACTGTCAGGGGATAATCCATCAGCGCTGTTCAGGACGCCCAGGCCAGACTGCCCGCCGCCCGCCCGGGTCTCTCCAGATCGCATTAGCGAGCAGCGAGGGCGCTGTGAGGCACCGGCTGCCGGGAGTGGCGGGCTGGCCACTCAGGGTGCGGGGCGGGGCGGGGCAGCAGGCTGCCGCAAGGCAGGAAGAGGCTGCTGGAACCCTTCCTCTCCCACAGTCCCCTTCTGAGGTCTGAGGCTGATGAAGCTGCCGCTAGAAGAGGTGGCAATGTGTATAGGGAACATAGAGGGTCCAGCGGGGGCCAGGCAGTGGCAGAAGGAATACCAGAAAAAGAAAGGAGAAACACCTGTGCGGGTGGGAAGGTGGGGCAAGAGAAATGACTCAGAGACAGATGAGAAAGTAAGGGAATGCAAAACCAGATTGTCAGGGGTGGCAAACAACTTACAGATAATTTACTGCCACCCCCTCATTTTACAGATGAAGAAACTGAGGCTCAGCGGGGAATCCCTCATCCACACACCCTTGGAGCTGCTGCCTGGGCCAGCTCTTGCTATCTGGCTCTTCAGGCTGAGGACCCTGGGCTGACCAGAAGACTGGAGATTACGTTCCTCCCTAACAGCAATGGTCTTGCCTCTGAGCCTCCAGAGAAGATCTCTTTCTCTTTCTTTCTTTCTTTCTTTCAAACCAGGGATTGAACTCAGGACCTTGCACTTGCTAGGCAGGCACTTGTGCCCCTGAGCTATCTCCCTGCCCACCCTCCCCCAGAATGTTTCTTGAGAAGGATTTTTGTTTTTCTTTATTTTTATTTTTATTTTTATTTTTATTTTAAGGCAGCCTTAAGGGCAGTTCTCAAGCTCCATGTGGGGTAGGTTTCAAACCACAGTCCCCGGCACATGAGTGAGTTTGCCAAATCATTCCAGAGAAGATTTCTTGCCCCTGGGCCTGGAGGGTTCCCTGAACCCCACCCCCCTCTTGTTTTCCCAAACCCTCTTTAAGTGGGCCAGTCCATGGGAGAAACCTTCCTGCTTCCCACAGACTCCCCAGGACTTGAGGAAGGCACTTGAAAGTTCGCCCAGCAAAGGCCAGGCCTAAGAGCAACTTCGTTCCTCGCTCATTTTGTCCTCCTTGACAGACCAACTTCACAGGTTCTGTGACTGCAGAGCAAGGACTGAGGTTGGATGTGATGAAGTACTTCCAGGGCTCACAATCTGAAACCATTTCTGCTGAGGTTTTAAAGCAGCTGCTCCTGTCTGGGCGTGGGCCTGGTGCCATCTTCCATTAGGTTCTCTAGATGGTCATGGGGGAGGTGTTGTGTTGAGCATGTTGGGGGTTCCAGATGTCTGCCTCTGTCTGTGAGCTTTGTGCTCCAGACATGGATGGCCTGATGTTACTCTAGCTTTCTCCCCACTCAGTGCTGGCTCTGTAGCATCCTGAAATCCCCAAATCCTTTGCGATTCCCAGGTCCCCTGCCCTTCCTCCCTCTCTAGGAAGACTGTGTGAATGGTTCCATATAGCCCTCCACAACCACTCCCCTTAAGCCCATTTTCTGATGATCAGTGACACCTTCTATCTAAACTTCATCCTTCCCCTTGCCATGGCCCAACAGTAGCACCTTGACTTGGGCTCTTGTCACAAGAGCTCACGTAGCACACTTTCTATCAACACACCTCTGTCCCGATGATGTTCATTCAGCCCTGCATAGCCAGGCCGGGCATGGAGGCAGCCTCCCAAGAAGAGCTCAGGATGGTCCCCTCTCCCCACCCCATCTATTCTAAGTGATAGTTGTCTCAAGAGACTGTTTTTCCTCCACAGTCCATCTTACATTTGTAGGTGAATGTGAGCTTCCAATCCTAGCATCATAGCCTCTGTACCAACTCCCAAAGAAGCACGGGAACCAAGTAAGAAGAGAAATGAGCAGAGCTGGAAAAGGAACTTTGGTTTCCTACCTCCTTGTTCCAGACCCAGCTCCTAGGGCCAGCACCCCCCAGAGGGAAGCCCCAGATTGAAGACCCATAGACAAATCTTAGCATTACTCCTTTTACAGGCAAACCAATGCCCTTGGGACTTAACCAAATGGGAAAGCCTGGGAAATAGGCCATTCAGCAGCCTCTGACGTTTTACCCAGAGCAAGATGTCAGCTTCACCTCAGGAGCAGCACAGGAAGTGAAGAGCTTGGGAGTAGACTGTAAAACAAATCTTCCCAGGTATGCCAGGTAAAGAGGTGGAGCACCTTGCTCTCAGAAGCATCCAAGGGGGCAGGCCTTGGCAATGATTCTCTGCATCTCTCTACTAACTTCACATATACTGTTTGGTGCAGTCCTCAGTGCCAAGCTCAGTGCCTGGCCCAGAATATAAATGTGTGAATGAAATTCCTCCAGAGGAGGGTCAAATACACAGTTATAGATGAAGAAATAGACACAGAAAGGTTAAATGACTTGCTCAAGGTCACGTGTCTTATCTGGGCAAGTTTCAGTGGGAAAGCTGATTTGATGACAGATGCTGGTAGAAAGGAGAGCTAAGGAGGGTGGGAATAAAGTATCAGACACCCCATGGGGGTTCTGGAGAGAGGTCCATCAGGAGATGACCACCTGGGAAAGAGAGCTTTTAGACTATATACCTTTTAAACAACTCAGGGAAGATTGCTTTGTAGCTCATGTAAGTTTCGCAGATAACATGAAGAGGTCAACGGGCAGACCAGGACACTGAAGACTGAAAGAGAAAGCCAACACCAAGACTGCACAGCCATTGCCAAGACCTTTGCCAGAATTTAATGCCTTATGACTTCAGAACAGCCAGCAGCCAATGCCTCTCCCAAGCCTTTAGAAAACAGAAATACTAGACACAAGGAAGGATGCTCGTAGGCAAGAAGAATCGGGGTCATTGTCCTCAGGGTAACAGCTGGAGCCATCAAGTTCCGCCTTCTCTTTTGTTATCACTCTTACTGCTTTTGTCTGATTTTAATAATTTACTTTTGAATAGGAAATATACAGGTCTCAAAATTCAAAAGGCAACCAAAGTTATGCACTGACAAGTAAGTATCCTTTCCATCCTCAGACTTTCCAGCCACCCGGGTCCTTTCTGCAATGTAACCACAATGGCCATGGTCTTGGATAACCCTCTTCAGACATTTTATGCATTTTTTTTTTTTTTTGTCTTTTTGAGACCAGGTCTTGCTATGCAGTTCAGGCTGGCCTTGAACTCACTTTTGTAGCTCAGGCTGGTCTTGAACTCGCACTGATCCTCCTGCCTCAGCTTCCCAAGTGCTGGGATTACAGGCCTGCACCACCACGCCCGGCTCATTTTGTGTTTCTTCTGGCTTGTATCCTGGAGTCACCATGAAGCTGTGTTGAGGCCTGATGTTTTGGGTAGAGGTGGGAAGGGGACAGGGCTGGTTGGGTCTCAGAGTACTAAGTACTCTCCATTTCCTCTTCCCACCTTGGAAAGATGCAGAAGTGCTGGGGCAGAAAAGAGGGATAGTGGCTGCATGCTTAGGAGTTCAGAACCTCACATGGGGTGCGGGGCTCAAGAGCCAGGCAGAAGCAGGAACCCTCCCCAGGGATCTACTTCCTGCACTCCTTCCTGGAGCTGCTCAAGACCTCAGGATCCTCCACCTAGCCTGGCTGAGGCATGTACGTACCCATCCGGTTCCTCTTCATGTTTTCTGGAGGACAAGGCTCCACATCATTCCTCAGCCACCTGTTGCATAGTTGAGACATCTTTTTTGACACCTACCTCAAGTTCTCTCTATGTTACATGAAGCCTGTGGCTGTTTATTCTGTCTTCTGTGGAGAAAGAGCATCTTCACTGGCATGATAGCCTCTGCTGGCTGAATTTCCTTCTCTCACTTGCCTGCAGTCTCTGTCAGAAGCCATCATTCTATCTCACTCTTAGAAAAGATGGGTCACTCTGCTGTTTCCCAGTTTTTTTTTCCATACCAGGGATTGAACTCAGGACCCTGTGCTTGCCAGGCAAGCGCTTATTCTACTGAGCTAACTCCCTGGCCCAGAGCACCCAGATAACCACCATTTTGAACAGCCTTATCCTTAGTCTGGGTATCCCTTCAGTATTATTATTATCCCAGAAGATACTCTGGTCATGAGGATGATGAATCCCAACTTAAAACCAAGTCCTCCATCTGATTAAGGGATAATGAGTCTTTTTGCAAATAGATCTGTTTATTTGGGGGGATGCCCTAGCACAGCTCTCGAAGTTGTGCCCATCACTCTAGATCCTCAGTCATGACCTGCCGTGAGGTAAGGCACAAGTTAACCTCAGTGGTGGGATGGCTTCCCTCTGTCCTCCCTCCAAACCCTGTCCTAGTTGACCTCATTATTTCCATTTACTAATGAAGCAGTTATCACTGAGCGCTATTCATTTTTTTTTTTTTTTTGGTCTTTTTCAGACAGGGTCTCACTATGCAGTTCAGGGTGGCCTTGAGCTCCCTTTTGTAGCCCAGGCTAGTCTTGAACTCGCAGTGATCCTCCCGCCTCAGCCTCCCAAGTGCTGGGATTACAGGCGTGCGCCACCACGCCGGACTGAGCGCTATTCTAGGTTCTTGAAATACAGTAGTAAGCAAAACTGGAGGAAGATTCTTGCCATGCAGAGGCTGTGTCCTAGAAGGAAGACTGGTAATAAATAAGGTACTTACTAAATAACTAATTATAGCACATATTGAAAGTAACAATTGGGGCTGGGGAGATAGCTCCGAGGCACAAGTGCCTGCATGGCAAGTGCAAGATCGTGAGTTTGAACCCCGGTCCCGCAAAAAAAAAAAAAAAAAAAAGTAACAATTGTCACAAGAAAATAAAAAAGATAGGCCCAGAAAAGATGGATCAGGTTAGGGGAAAGTGTGAGATTTTTAGATATAGTATTCAAGGAGGTCTTACTGAAAATGTGGAATTTTCACACTTAGAGGTTATAGGTACATGAGCCTACAGATAGTTTGGCAAGAATATTCTAAGTAGAAAGAACAGCCCATGTCAAGGCCCTGAGGCAGTATCGCATTTGGCAAGTTTGTGGAACCTGGAACCTAATACAGCTGGGAGAGAGTGAACTAGAAAAATGGAAAAGGTTGACTTCCAGAGATAGGAGGGGCCAGGTGATGTAGGATCCTATAGTCCAACTTACGGACTTGGGTTTTTACCGGGACGGAAAGGGAAAGACCTAATTGCACTTCAGTTTTTATTTACTTTTTATGTTTTTAGCAATTAATCAAAACATCTTTTTTTTGCTTGTTTGTTTATTTTTTATTTTTTTTTATGGCCGGCTCAGCCTGCCCTGACAGCAAGGCTGGCACAGCATGTGGTGCCGGGGATTGAGCCACAGTCCCTGGAGCTGCCTAAGCTTTCCTAAGCAGGCGCTTTAGACCACTGAGCCATCCTGCCGGGCCCCCAACATCTTTATTTTTTAGTCTTTGGAAAAATAAACTCTTTTTCTCTTTTTCCAAGATAATCATGATTCACTTAGTAAAAGGGAAAGGATTTATAGGATCTGAAGAGAAACCAGAAAAATACGTATACATCTTCACAGTATTTCCCTTTAACGGGAAATTTAGCTTTGTAGAATCTAAACATTAAAAAGTTAAAAAAATTCTATTTTCATGCCATTGTAAGACAAAATGAAATCTACAAGAAAATCCACGCATACTTCTGGTCCTTCTCCTCCAGGAGCTAGCCTGGTTATATTATTTCCATTTAGTAAGATCTGATCTAATTTAGTAATCCTTCTTCCTTCTGGTGTGATCTCAAATTCAGTGACATCTTCTAGCACCATATTGACAAGGTCATCAAATCCTAGAAGAATGCCAACAATTTCCTTATCACCCTTCATCACAATGTGAATTCTTGCTCCTATACATTTGTCTGCCAGCTCTAGCGGCAGGAGCTGAGACAGGTTGGTGGTCACGCTGGCTGCCATCATGACAATGGAAGTGGCCCCAGGACTTCAGTTTTTAAAGGAGAGTTTCTTCTTACTGAGAATGGACTGCAGCAGGGTGAGGAAAGGTGTGAGGAGACTTGAAGGCCTTTGCTCATCTCAGACCAGAGAGGTGGCAGAGTAGATGTGGTAAGTGGGGTCCAGATTCTGGATTTGGTGACAGCACCACATCCCCGGCTTCCTTCCTTCTGCTCTCCTCACTTCCTAGGTTGTGTTTCCTTTTTCCTTGAAGGCTGAGAGCTCTCTCAGGTTGGGACTCAGTTCCTGGCCCAGGTTTGCCCCGGCAGCAAGGCAGGACCCTGTGCCAGAAGCAACAAGCTCTAGCGCTGCCTAGGAAAGGGCTGACAAACTGCACAGCCCACAGCCCTCCCCAGCCGCAGGCTCCCCAGTGAGGGGAAGAGGCTGCTGTCTTTAAAGAGGTTGTGATGGACAGTTATGGAAGGTGCTCAGCTGGGGGCTCCACTCCAGTCTTAATCTGAGCCGCCTCAAGGAAATCATAACCAGCTCTTAAAAACATGTTAAGACCAAAGCTGCTGTGTGTGTTTGAGCAGCACTTCAGACAGCTACTTAACACTGGAGGCCTCTGGGCCTCTGATTCCTCTGCTCCTCGCCTTGCCCTCTCCCCCATCTGGCTGGTGTTTATCACCAAGACGTTTAAATCACACTCATTTCCTGTAAACATTTCGCTAGCAATGCCATCCACAACTCCAGAAATGTGTCTATCACCAGCTTGGGGTGTCCTTGCGGAGCTTTGGGGTGATGGCTCCCCATCTCTCTCTTTGTCCCCTGTCATTCCTCCTCCCCTGGCCCACATTCTCAGGTTTCAAGCCTTAAGAACTGTTCTCCCTCTGTGAAACCAGGCACTTAGTGCCAGGATTATTTACAACACTGAGATGGGAACAGGCGCTGGGGAACAGCCAGCCCATGGACACTTTCTCTTTCAGAGCTCAATAAATAGACCAGCATTGCTCTTACCGCCTTGTGTCTCAGCCTCCTCTGTTTCCTGCTGGTTTTAACAGAGCAAGGGAGGGGGACAGGAGAACTTGGGTCTGGTCCAAAACAAAGATGTCCTCAGAATCTTATAAGGTGCTTATAAGCCAGACCCCAAATAAATTTATCCCTTGCTGTACCTCAGGCTCTGGTACTCCTCTGCCTCAGGCAAGTACTTCTTGGCATTAAGCTCTGGTAGGGCTGCTTGTTCCCTAGGGGACTCCTGTCTCCCCGGGAAGGCCAGCATCACACCCCATCCCAGTGGCAGAGCAAGGACTCAAGCTGAAGCCTCTGACCTGGATTAGAACAGCGCTGTAGGAGACTCTGGGCCCTCTTCTGAGGAGAGGTGAATTGGCTGAACTCCATCTCTAGCAGAGACAGGAATTTCTTTCTGGCCTCCCCAACCATACCCAATCACTCTTCCAAATTTAAGGGCCGGAGCGATGGCTCAGCAATATAAGCACCTGCCTGGCAAGTGCAAGTTTGAACCCAGTACCAAAACAAACAAACAAAACTATTGAACAAATTTGAAGGTCTGTTGGTGTGTGACACTGAAGGACCCTAACCCCTTTTACAGCTCCCTCTTGGACTCTATGGTTTGGCCAGTGCTTCAGGAAGGAAAAGCACTGCCAGACCATTCCCTAGTCCTTGCCAAGGGCCTGACCCAACTCCTGCTCAGGCCCTGAAGCATTGTTACTGCTTCCTCCCACGTTCATCACATTCTCTGCTCTGGGGCGATTCCTGCAGGAGTTCCAGGGAGCCCAAGTGGAGGCTATAAGGAGATGGAGAGGGAATAAGGTTGAGCCAAGGTAGGACTGGTAAGGGAGGCAGCCTCAGTCTTTAGGGGTCAGGCAATGCCCCTTCACAAGCCAAATGAAGAAAAAAGTTCTAAGGGGAGCATATGACTCCATAAAATAAAGGGACATAATTGGGAGCGATATCTAATTTATCTATTGAATGCCTCCTACGTACTCTTTTATCACTTAGATGGACAGAATATAATTGGTGTGCTGAACGCCATCAATCTCAGGGCCTGGGCTTCCTGTGCTGGCTACACCTATTACTGTCAGATTATGACACTGTAATACCAAGATCAATGACATTTTAAATGTGCTCCAGTTATGGGCAATTGCTGACAATAAAAACAGTGACAAATTGATGAAACTTGGGCAGTGATGATCTGATGTCAAAAATAAACCATAAGTAATCGGCTTTCCAAACTAGGAGAGGTGCCCAGGACACCAGCTTTTGGGGAGCAGGTCCAGGGAGAGGAGACCCTATTCTACTTGTAACACCTTGGCCACTCAGGGAACCCACCTGTTTTGGAAACTTCCTTCCAGCTGGACCTATAGGGTACCAACAGAAACATAGAGAGGCCACCTTGGGTCCCTTTAAAGAGAACCCCCAGCACTGAGAATTTAAGAAGTGTCTGCATGTGGTGGCCAGGGTGCAGGCCATGCAGGCTGATGGAGGTACTGGGGGGCCCCTTCAGTGTCCTCCTACTCTGAGCCACAGTCAGCTTTAGCTAGCATTAAAGCTGATGAAGACCTTGGCGGTCTCCCTTTGTGCATGTCAGCCCATGGATCTAGGCGCTACCCACCTGCCCCAACCTGCCCTAGACGTTATCTCTCCAGGCTCTGCCCTTCCAACCCAAGGAAGGCAACGGCAGACTTTTGGGGTACACTAAGGCGGGCCTTTCCCAGCTTCTTATTTTTAAGGATTGCCTTGCTTTATAATGTTGCTTTCATACAACTCTTTCATTTTAATAATAATATGTTTAAACTGTGGGTCCGATCGCTAATATTGCTATCATAGTTATTACTCCTGGCAAGCATTTGTGGAGTGACTACAATATGGCAGACTCTAGGTGTTTCACAGATGTTATTTTCAAGTCCCTTGTGCTTGGTTATTTCTCATATTTGGGAAGCAAAGACTCATAGGCTAGGATACAGAGCATCTTGCCTAGAAGATTGTCCCTTCCATCCCTTTTTATAGATGAAGCTAAGAAGTTCCCTCAAGGACCTGTAATTAGTCAGGAGCACAGCCAGACAAAACCTAACTTGTCTGAGCCTTCCTATGTTACACCTGAGCTCCTTTAAGATGTACCACCATAGCACTCTTTCCCTCTGGGCTACTACTCCAGCCTTAGGTTCTAAGAGATAGCAGGACACCCAGTCTGTTTTGGAGCCGACATTCAGAGAGGTCTTTGAGTCCTCTACTGCTTCATGGCTGAGAAGCCAGCTACTTCTCTTCTCTGGATTTCTAATAGTTGTGAGAATTTAAACTGCATAATATAAATAAAAGCGCTTGGCATGGAGCCTGGCATATAGTATATATTTGCTTAATAGTTATTAGAGATCAAACCTGTGACAGTGGCAGGTGTCTCAGTTACTCTTCTCTCATTGCTGGGACAAAGATCTGTCACCCAAAATGAAGGAAGGAAGGGTTTATTTAGCTCACAGTTAATGGAGGTTTCAGTCCATACTTGGTTGGCTCCAAGGCAGATGGGCACCTGGGAGAAGGGCACAGTTCATGGTGGTGGAAGGCAGCAAAACAGCAAGAGCAACAAGGGCTACTAAGAGCAAGTCTCTCTCCCTTATGTTGCATTCAGCCTACCGATGTGATGGGAGTAGTACTCACACCCATAATCCCAGTGGATCATGAGTTAATCACAAACTCTAGAAGTCTGGCCCACAACTGCATGAGGCTTTGGAGGGACAACTAGATACTATAATAGCAAGGAACTTTTTTTTTTTTTTTTTTTTTTTT